>LKTO01000143.1:0-100628 GCA_001399465.1 Hymenoscyphus scutula | reverse complement strand
TATTATAGTAAGCTAGCTATAATAATATATAATATAAGATTCTAGAGGAACTTATAAAGTATTATAATTTATACTAGAGATATAGAAAGTCGCTAGAGCGCTTTAAGTTTACGATTTATAATAATTATAAATTTAACTTTAATATATTTATAGATATTATATATATTAATAGAAAGCCTCTTCTATATATAGTCGACGAAGCTATAGGATTCTAAGCTATAGTCTAGCTTAAAGATATATCTATAAAGACTATATAGAAGACCTTTACTAGAACCTAGATCTATATATTTTTAGGTTCTCTAGACCTAGTAATCTATAATACTAGAACTTAATTCTATAGTCGCGAATTCCGATTATATATAAGAACTATAGATACGATAGTAAAAGTAGTACTAGTAGAGGTATATAATTTAATCGATATAGTAGAGTAATACTATAGATTACTTCGTCGTATATATAAAGTAATATCTTAAGAGATACTAACTATTAATAAATATCTTAAATTATAGATAGTAATTAAGGCTATTAATAATATAGTAGAACCGAATAGCCTTATATCTATACTACTAGTATTTAGTATATATATATATATAATAGTAGAAGATCTATCTTCTTAAAATATAGTATAAAGATTAATAGCCTTATAAGTTACTATAGTAGAAGCTTATAAGATTATAGTATAAAGATAAGTCTAAGATACTCTTAAATTAAGAAATAGACTAATTATATTATATCTAAAGGACTTACTAATTAATTATCCTATTATAGTATATTAAGAGTTAGATAAATAGACAGGTCTATACTCTCTTATTTATATAGAAGACAAGAGCTATTTTATAAAGCTACTAAATAGAGTCTCGTAATTTCGATCTATAGTAGTAAAGCTATATTACGAAGAAATTACTATAGAAATCAGACTAGATAACCTAGAACTAGAAGTAGTCGGTTAATAACCGCTAACTCTAGAGCCTTCTAGAGTACTACGATTAAACGCTTAAAATGTATCTAATATACTAGAACTAGAGCGACTATAACTAGCGCTAGAAGTACGATTTAAGCGTACTAGTAAGAGAGGCCGACTATTTAAGATTATTATCGCTATAACATATATATATAGTATACTAATATACTTTATAACCGACGAACTCTCTCTAGAGAATTTAGCTAAAATCGCTAGATTTAAGAAGCTTTAAGAATTTAACTTAATCGATAAATTATAGGTCTCTAAGAGTATATATATATTCAATTCTAAGTTCTATTATATAGTTAAACTAGATAGTTTATATAAATCGAGATTAATTATTTAAGTCTAGAGCGATACTAGAAAGGAATTTATTATTATAGAATCACCTATAATTTAATATATTAGTTAACGTCTAATTCTTACTATTACTATACTTAAGGATCTACTTAATAAGAGTAATTTAAGTAATCGTAAGAAGAAGAAATTAAGGCTCTTAATCTATAATATTAAGTAAGTATATCTTTAGACTAGTAAGAAGTTAAATCGTTAATTATTCGTAAATCTTTCTATAAACCTACACGTACTATAATAGCTTAATAAGATTATTAAGAACCTTAAACTCTAGTATAGTATCTCTAAATCGAGAGCCTTTTAGTTTACTAAGTATAGTAAGTACTATCTACGATTCTTAAAGATAGTATTATTAACCTATAACCTATACTTATTTATCGCTAACGAATTAACATCTAATAGCGCCTTTAGTTTAGTAGAACTCTAAACTAACGATACTCTTATCCTAGTAGATAAGAAATTCGTAGAATAAGAAGAAGTAGAACTTAAGAAGATAGAATTTAAAGCTAAGGAATGTAAAGAACTTATACTAGATTACTCTCTCGACTTTGATAGAGGTAATATTACTATAGTATAAGACGGATCGATATACTTAAGCTAGAAGAAGTAAATCGACAAATTAAAGCTTACTACTAATAAGAACGAATATAGAGCGTAACAAGCTCGAGAAGTATATATTACTAGTATATAATAACCTAAAGCCTCTTTTAACCTCTTATATTTAGCTTAGAATATAGATCTAGATTCTAAAGAGATTAGCTAATTAAATAAGCGTATTTAATAGTAGATTAATAATTTCGATTAAGGTCTAAAATATATTAAATTAAGCGATAGCCTTAAAATCGTAGTTTTTATAGACGACGCTTTTACTAATAATAAGAACTACACCTTCTAGATTAGATATCTTATTACCTTAATAGATAGTTAGAGTAATACTAATATCTTATACTAGAGCTTAACGAAGTATAAGAGAGTTATCTAGAGAGTACTAGTATTAGAACTATATACTATTAGTAATAAATTCGATATAGTAATATTAATTAAGACTATACTAAAGCTTATACTTAATAATACGATTCTACTTAAGATTTATATAGATTTAAGATCGTTATATAATTACCTTACTCGATTAGATACTACTAAAGAGAAGAGACTTATAGTAGACGTTATATACCTTCGCGAAGTATTCGAGTATAAAGATATTAACTATATTATATAGATTAAAGATAAAGATAATTCTACTAATTCTATAAATAAAAGTAAAGTAAATAGTACTCTTAAAGTTCTAATCGATACTAATAAGTATAAGATTAAGATAAATATATAGATAGAGCGAAAATAATAGATTTAGTAGAAATAAGAGAAAAATAGAAGTTTAGAAATAAGTAGAGATTATAAGAGGTCCTAGTAATCTAATTAGATAGATAATATAGAATAAATTTCTCTAATTAGTCGATTTCTTAGAGGATTATAGTAAATTGTTTATATAGAAGTAGTTCGACAACTTTAAAGTTATACTAGTATTATAAGATATTCTATAGTAAATAGCCTTTAGAGCGATATATATAACCGCTAAGGCTTAGAATAGGTATTTATTAATAGTATAGCCTATAACTAGTAGATTATCGATAAATATAAATAACTTAAATACTCTCTCTACCTTAAATATACTAATAATATATAACTATAATAGTATATTTATCGATTTAGATATATATAAAAGTACTTTAAGAAATAGGTTTTAGTAACTAAAGTAGAGTATTCTTATTATATAAGTAATATACTTACTTTAATATACTACTTTATAGTATATATAGTATTAGTTAGTTATTAGTTAGTTATTAGTTAGCCGCTAGCCTACTTATTAGACTAGTACCTCTCGTTTATAATATAAAACTAGTTATATCTAAAAGTATTATATTATATTAATAAGAATACTAGTATATAATACTTATAGAACCGACTTAATAAGGTTCTATAAGCTAAAGTAGAATGAACACTTATATTTCTTATTCTTCTTTAGTAGTATAATATAGAATGTTAAGAAGTAATTATACTAGTAGCTTACTCTATTCGTGAAATGTTTCTTTCTTTTTAATTCTCTTACTTTAAATTTTAAGAATAATAGATTTAAAAAAGTTTAAGATTAAATACTAAAATATTCTATTTTAAAATTCTATTTAAGTAAAATCTCTTATTTAGCTATTATAGTTAATATCTCTATAGTAAGAAAGTTAAGTAAATAGATTCTAAAATACTTACTAATTTCTTTAAAACTTCTATAAGAGTATCTTACTTTACTTATTACTCTCTTTCTATCTATTTAAAATAATAAACCTAGATAACTAAGAGCTTAGATATCTAACTACTCTCTATAAGTCTTCTACTTATATAATATTTCTTCTTTATTCTTATTAGCTCTATATTTTAGTAGAATCTTCTAAAATAACCTAGCTTCTATATATCTCTAAAAACTAGATTTTTATATAAAACCTCTATTCAAGTAACCTCGTTTCTTTCTTTTTATATTACTAGAGCTTTATCAATTTACAATTAAACAAATCATCTTACTCAACTAACTAAAATAAATAAAACCCTAAGTACGAAACCTAAAATTGGCGATGAAAAAATGAAAATTCTAAGTCAAAAATCTACCGTTTCATCACATTGTCATCAAAGTTTCATCAAACCTTCATCATGTCTCACCAAAAACAAGGCACAAAGTTCATCATTTCAACGCGCATCTTATGAGAATCCCCTGTGTTTTACGCGAAATTCAACGGAAAACTGTCATATTTTCAAAGACTTTGTCACAGAGAACACCTAATCGCACACTACAGAATTTACGACACATATATCAAAGCCAATACACCGAGTAACCGGAATGATTTCTTGGAAGGGCGACTAACTTTGGGTATAATACAACGAGTGAGTGGTAAACTCTAACGTTGGAAATTAGCTACAGGAATCGAGATATTATCACGGTCTCACAATTCATAATCAGTCACACAATTTCTGTAAATTTTCATATTGATATTTGTAAAGTTGCAAGTGCAAAACAGAGAGCCACGCGACGACAAAACCAGAAGGCAAGAACAACCAAATGCTCCGCGGCGTCCACCAATATCAACAAGCCAGTATTGTCCACGCTGCTCTCAAACAAGGAAAAAGGTACTCATTGCTTCGGGGCAACCAACATAGTAGCTGCTATTATGCAAGAGAAAGAATTGAAGAAAGGAAAAAAAGGCCCTTCCCGGCCAAGAAACAAACACCGCATTTTAGGGATCCCACAAACGCCAGAGCAATGCAAGCAACGCAATGCAAGATGGTTCGGGGTATCAAAGGAGGTTCTCCCTCCGCATACAATAAAATTTCTGGTATGCGGCAAGAGGCAAAAGAACAAAGAAGAGAATATGAGGTGTACAAAAGGACTATGAGGAAAAGAAACCCCAAGACTGCCAAAGAGTGAGAAAGCTAGGCACCACTCAAAGTTCACGCCGTCGTCGACTAATTCTCGCTACCATAGAGAGGAAGGATTCCAAAGGGATTTCGTATCATACCCAAGGCTCGCTTTTCAAGGTCGGTCGTGACTGGTGGAATAAAGTCAACGTTTCCGAGGTTGCCAACATAGTTGGTGTCATCGTGTCGTAGGCTCGACAAATCAAAGAAATCATCCGAGTGGAAGGCGATATGTTGTCTTTCGCCAGCGCCAGTATCCAAAATCATGAATGGACCACGAGTAGAGAAGTATCTGTCGTCTTGAGGGTTGGTCCACGGTGAGGCGTCGTCATAGTAGGCGCGAGCGTAGATACGCAAAGTTAATAAATCAAAACGCAGGACGTCATCCGGTTGGATCTGCAAGAGTCGTGCAAGAACGCGCTTGTAATTTTCCTCGTCTCCTGGGGCAGCGGGTGGGTCGGGATTATTTCGCTGCGAACGTCGAGCTGGCAATTGAGGATTTACCTTAGTCTTCTTGCCTCCTGGTTTGGGACGACCGTGAAGGCGTGCACTCTGGCGAGCAGGGGCAGGAGCAATGTTTTGCTTGCGGGCGCTGATGCGAGGTCGCTTTCGCGGAATGACAGGCTCAGGCTCAGGCTGCGTGTCTTGGTCTTCATCTGAGGGCTCCACGGCATCATCAGCATCCTCAGCATCCTCAGCATACGGAACATCAGCATCCTCGCCATCATCTTCAGGCAGAAGAACACCACTGGCTGCTTCCTCCTCCTCCTTAATGCGCTGTTGTCGTTTTAGGAATTCGCGGCCTGCTTTGTTTTGCTCATCCCGCTGAGCATTAACCTTCTTATTGTTTTCCTTTTGCTGTAAAATGGGTTAGCAAATCCCCTAGTATTGGGCCAAGCAAAGTACACTTACCCGAATAACGGCAAGAGGAGCATCGACCAAACGGTCGATGTATCCTTGGGGGTCAAGGATATTTTTTGTGGTTGCCTTGCTTCGCTACATGAAGAAATATTAGCACGCTGATCTGCTTTTGGATCCGGGAATGTCCAAGAGTAGCAACTTACACGCAAAGCAGCCTCGATCGCAGCGAAGCGCTGCTCAAAGTTCTCATGCCGGGCGGCATCCTCGTGGGCGGACCTAAAGAAAGGAGGCAAGAGTCTGGCTCCAAACGCTGCTCCTCTATTGATCAGTGCATCCTAAATCGAGCAGTTAGTTTTCGGGCTAGTTTTCAATTGAAAATGATACTTACTAGTAATTCCCATGCACGCTCCTCGATATGTGCCGCAGGCCATTGTCCGCGATCAATTGCGCTGAGTGCCTGGCTAGGCTTCTTATTATTATTGGCGGGATGGTCGTCTACACCCTCTGGTCCTTCATAGACCATGGCTTCGAAAAGACGACGGGCATACAGATGGAGGGTGTCATCTGATGGGACTACCACTCCGGCTCTACTGCTACCGGTGCTTGCAAGAAGATCTGCAGCTCGCTTCTCTTTCGCGGCCTTCATATCTGCAATAGATCTATAAGTTCCTCTCCACACGGCTTTCTCGCCTTGTTTCTTCCTCGATGATTGGCCTCGAGGAGTCTTTCGCGCAGTCTTTGGCGTCCTAGGCATCTTTCGAGGGTGCTTTCCGCCAGTACGTGGGTTACGGGGAGTTGCCTTCTTCGCCGGGCTAGGCTTGTACTCAACCTCGGATTCTTGCTTGCCGATATCTCCTTCCAATTCCTCATCGTTTTCATTCTGATCCTGGGGGTAGTTCCCTTGATAGCTCATCCCATGTGAGCTTGCAAACTGCTGTTGCGTGTAATTTTGAAGAGGAAGAATTGGGACTTGAGGACGATTATAACTCTGAGGTCTAGGGTAATTATCGTGTAGATACATCATTGCTGCCCCATCGTCATTGAGGGAGGGACGAGCAGCCTGGGGAAATGAATGGCCAAACATGTTTCCACTGCGGGGAGCTGAAGAATTGTATAGCACCGAATTGTTCATACCGGGATTCGTTAACTGACTAGGCGAGATGTAATTTTGCTGGTCTGGGGAAAACATGGTTTGTTGCGGCTGGAATTGTTGCTGAGCCCCAATGTTGGCTCGGGGTCCATATTGGTATCCTGCGAGAGCTGGATTTCTCGGATGAGCTGGATTTCTCGGAGCCATCGCATAGCGAGAGCCAGGACCGTATTGGATTCTCTGACTGGGGTTTCCGGCATGATCATCATTCTCGTCATAGTCTTGACCATGAATTTGGTTATTTTGATCATGATTCTGATCATTATGGTCTTGTGGTGGGCTCGACATCTGCATTATTGTTAGCATATCTTTCTCTCATTTAGGGAAATAAAACGAAAGTCATGTATATCCGGCAATGCAAAAACTTACTGTCGTTTGCTTGAAAATGATCTCTGGGAAAAGCTGGTTGATATTAGCAAATAGCTCACAAAATTGGAGAAATCGAGTTATACTTACAAGAATTTGAAGAACGACTAATTCGCTCACAAATTAACGCTAGTCGAAACCTATCCACAGTTAATAAGTAACTCATCAACTTAGAAAAAATAATTGCTTGAGATGTACTTGCGCTAAATGCGGACTGCTGAAATATACTCTGTAAAAAAGAGTAAACTCAACAAAGTCCAAATTTAGCAAGTAATCCCTAGAGTTGAAAAAACGGATTTGATAGAACTATACTTACGATATGTCCAAGTTCGAAATAATTACACTCCGGGAAAAGTGTAATCTAAACATAAGTCAAAATTAGCAAGTACTCCTCATCGTTAGAAAACTGGAATTGGTTTAGTTATACTTACGAAGATATCGTAACTTAAATCCTTCTCTCACGAAAGACAGGTGTCCAGTAAGCTGTTTCAAAGTTAGTAAGTGCTCTACAAAGTTCGAAAAACGGAATTGATTTAGTTATACTTACGAAGAGATCGAAATCAAAAATCTTCTTTGGCGAAGTTAAGTGTAGGGTAAACTGTTTTGTATTTAGTAAGTAATCCTTATGGTTAGCAAAAGAAAGATAATCAGACTATACTTACGACTAAATCAAATTCGCAAGGGAAAATGAATTGTCCAAACCTATTCTAGGTTTAGTAAGTGACCCTCAATGTTGGAACAACAGAGTTAATCAGAATGTACTTACGACCAAATCAAATTCGCAAGGGAAGATAAATCGTCCAAACCTATTCTAGGTTTAGTAATTAATCCTCAAAGTTGGAAAACGAAATCATGTCAACCGCAGTTGCGATAACTTCAAAAACGTACGCTATGATTTTCGAAAATAATATGGTCGGAACCTATTATGAAGTTAGAAGTTGTTTAACATTAAGTTGGGAAATGAAATTGATTCGAGCGTTGATGCGACGAGATAAAACGTACCAGAAAAAAGGTCGCGATTGACTTGAGTCGTATCCTGTTATAAAGTTAGTTAATACTCCGAATAATGTGGGAAATTCAATGAGTCGGCTGTTGTCCAGTTGAGAGTGAGACTTCTCATCGAAAAATTCGAAAATAACAGTAAGGTAAATTACTGTAATTAATCAAATTCTTGAAATGAAGCCGTGAAATGGAAAGAGTAGAGTGTTGATGCGGTACGTGTGCGACTTACTTAGCGAAGAGCAATCTAAACCTATAGTCAGCATTGGTTCATTTAGTAATAGGAATAAGAAAAGGAGTGTAGTTTTCAGAATTATGATTGAGGAATACTGAAGAAGTAGTACCAGGAAGAATGTGGAGTTGACTTACCAGAACTCGAGACTTCTGATCCTCTCAGCTGTCCACGATGTTAGTTGATATTCCTCCTACCGAACCAGAATATAGTATCCTGGAGAACGATAATCTCAACACTCACAAGGAGGAGCACAAGGTTTGATGAGCTGCGTAGATATATCATGGTTAGCTAACGTTTCAAGGTTGGAGTGGGAAGAAAAGGGATGAAGGGTTCATAACAGGTGGGAGACGAGATGATGCAGAATTATGGAGGCAGAATATAAATGAATGGTGTCTTGAGAATGTGGGAAGTGGTAATGAAGATTTCAAAAGAAGGGAGGTCTTGAAAATACCTTGATAGAGAGTGATGTAAAGAGTAATGTTCAATGAGTGGGTAAAAGAAATGATGCTTTGGTAAAGAAAATGTTTAGGAGAGGAATATGTGTCAAGAGAGGATGACATAGAAATGTAATGAAGGGCAATGAACTTAATGAACGAGTGCTAGGAAGAGAAGGGGAATGAAGGATATGGTAAAATGAGGTGTGCCAAAGTGTAAAGGCAAAAGAAGAGACTATGACTTGAGAAGATACAAGATTTCCCTAGAAGGGATCTGGCATGCTTTCCGCAAGATAATATCAAAAGGAAATCTTGATGATATTGATGATTGTGTTCAGGGAAAGAATGTAGTAACTAGAGGACTGAAGGAGGAAAATGCAGGAACATACCTTGAACAACAAGACCACTCAACGTTGACTGAGTTTCTTTGACTGACAAAGTCTTGATTGACTATTGAATATGGTGTGCTAACTGAATTGTTAGCTGCTTTGTTTCAGGGCATGATAAATAAATACGCCAGACAGGAGGAGGCCAAGGGCCTGCTGTGACTCAGCGAGTGAATCGCAAGCTGCTATTTGCCACTGCTAGGGCTTAGACCTAAAAAACCAATAAAGAAGTTCTTGGCAAATGTCTTCACCTGGCTGGTGTCGCCATTTAACAGTGAAGGGTTGAAAGGCAAGGGCTAATGTGGTCTGAAGGGGGCTCGCTAACGTAGCGAGAAGTTGGGAAAGCCTCAAACATCTCTCAAAGTTGCAAGACCACCTAACAAAGGCTGAAGACGAGGTACCTTGTACGTAGAGAGCAGCTTGATAGTGGCTATACTTTGCGTCTGCCAAGGATTACTCCGACAACAGATGAAAGAGCGGGGTAGAGATATAGGAAGACGACGCGAGGAAGTGGGCTTACATGCTGCAGGATGTTGGGCTCAACGGCTCGTAATATCCGAGGAAGATCGAAGACGCCGGGAGAAAGGATACCGAGGGAAAGAACACCGATCTAGTACTTTCTGCTTAGATAGTTAGCAAGCTTCCGATCTGTAAAGAGGCGAACCGAGGAGCTAGAGAACACGGTTGTGATGGGGAATGACGCGTAACAGGGAGGTTAGAAAGTCCTTGGAGGGCTGGGAATGAGCCTTGAGATGTAAGAGATGCAGATTTACAAGAATCCTTCGCCTCTTACATCTAAAAACCTGTGAGAGAAGAGCTCAGAAGCTCAGAAAAGCTCACGGAACGAGGCAATAACGCGCCGAGCGAGTTAGAAAGCCTCCCAAGAGCGATCCTGAGCGATCCTGATCGATCCTGACTGTGACGGTCCAGGAGATGTATGATTCAGAGGGAATAGAGTGTATCTTGATGACTTTCTGATGGGGGGACGCGCTCAGGGGCCATCGCAGAGGCAGGAGAGTGCCAAAACAGCCCGCGAAAAGCCGCGGGAGCGCGCCAAACAAACCCAAAAGTATCTCAAGGGTTTGTATTGTGGAATAGGAGGCATGATATGGAGACTTACAGGTGTGTGGGATGGTTGTGATGAAGTGTTCGATGTGGAGGGGACCCGACGATGGCTTGAGAGGGCGTCGAGGATCGAAAAGGGACTTGCGAAACCTGGAATAGAGCATAGAACCAATTAGTAAACTATCCAAGTGCTCAGATTGATGATAGGAGGAGATACAAAAGTCTCTTCGATCCAGGAGATCTGCAAAGAGGGAGAATAGACGCGTCGATGGATGACAGTTGAAGCTTCCCGCGATTTGGAGATCGCGACAAGCTTCTACAATCCGCCGAGACGATCAGGAGATACCAGAAAGGCAAAGGAAAGATGGCATAGACTTACAATCAACTAGTACCCCCTTGAGGAGGAGTTCGGGCTCCACGCCCAAGAAACCTTCGAGGGTAACGCCCACGAGGGAGCAGCAACAAAAGCTCGACGGAGAGAGAAGTAAAAGGACCAAAGAATGATTTGCTTTCCACTTGCGTGAATGGGAGAAGAATGCAAGAAAGTGAATGGAGATTAACACGCCTCAAAACGATAGTTTTAGGGCTGAGAAGGGTGACTGTTTTGTTTTGAAATTGCAGTCGTGAATTGTGTATCAAGAATAAGGGCAAAATTAAAAGGCCAAGATTGCAGGGGTTGAGCAGAGAACTAAGGCCTAATCGGAGACTATATCCCTGTAACTCCGTATCAGGCTGTGGTGGAAAAGGTCTAGTAGTTAGGGCTGGCATAGGCGAGGCTGCGTTGTGATAGGAATAGCTTCTTGTCTTGGGAAAACACCATAAGAAACTACTTGAAAAGCCTCTCAGGGGTAGCGAGAACAGTTATAAACAGGAAAGAACATGCGGAAAAGCTTATTCAAAGAGCTGCCGGTTTTGAACACTAAGTAAGTCTCGAAGTTACTATCTTATGAGGACTGAGAGAGTGATTCTGGTTGTTTGAACCACCAAACACAAGAAGCTTGCAGCAAGCGCAAGCAAGAGCTGATTTGCAAGAGACTTGCTAATTAATCTACAAAGAGCCAGGCACTCCCTCCAAAGACAACTACAGAGAGTAAAGCGACACCCACTCAAACAAGCTGAGAAACAGGAAAGGGGGAAAAGCGATCAATTAAAGAAGCACAGTAATTGCCATCAGTGAGAGGGAAAGATAGCAGGGCTTCGCAGACCATCAGCTACTCATAAGAACATATCTGCGGGCTCTCTATGGTTCAACTACGTTGAGAAACAAAGGCTGAGAAACGAGAGATTAAGTGCTAGGAGGCAAAACGGGAGTTGTGAGAATGAATAATAGAGACAAGGCAAGATAACAGGACTCTACAGACAATACCTACCCCTACGAGCTCATCTCAAGGCGAAACTCTTCCACGAAACAAGGGACTAAGTGCTAGGAGGCAAAATAAGAGCTATGGGAACAACTGACGGATACTGGGCAAGACAACAAGACCTCACAGACAATAACTACTCCTAGGAGCTCCTCTTAAGAGGAAACTCTTTTGAGAAACAAGGGACTAAGTGCTAGGAGGCAAAATGGGAGTCGTAGGAAGAAACAACAGAGACTGGGCGAGAATGGGCGAGAATGGGCGAGACTACACGACTTTACAGGCATTGCCTACTCCTGGGAGCTCATCTTACGGCGAAACTCTTTTTGAGAAATAAGGGAATAAGTGCTAGGAGGCAAAACAAGAGCAGTGTGAAGGTTCAACGGAGAAGGGCAAGGTAACCAACAGTACTACTATATCTGCGACAGGATGATTACTCTCACGGGCACACTTGCAAAAGTAACGCTTCGCTGGCTTGTTGAGCGGAATACAACATTCTTCTAGATTGAGAAGATAAGAGTACTTGAAGGGAAACCCAGGAGAAGCAGGGGAACTACTCGGAGGGGGGCCTCGGGGGACAACAGTACAGTTACTCTCAGATCTCAAGAGACTGGCAACGAGTGCCACACTCTCCTACTTTACTGCCAGAAGGACTCTCGTCGAGTAACAACACTTGAATACAGGGCAGGAACAATGGGAAACAACTCCAGAAGCGGCAGTGGGAACTACAAGAGCAGGGAACAGACTGCAATACACCTATTGCCATCAAGTCTCCTCAAAGATCTCCTCTGCAAACACAGGCGAAACTTAGTTGTTCTGCCAGAACACGCCTCATCATATTGGCAGAAAAGGCAGAGCGATCAGGGAACCAGTTCAAGGCAGTTCAAGGCAGTTCAAGACAACTCAAGGAAGCTGAAGTCACTGAGAAAAATGGGAGAAGCACGTTAGGACATGGCTCATGTCACAGAAGATCCCTTTTTACCAGAGGCTCATCTGCAAACACCAGGTTCGTGCCCTCAATTTTTAACTAGATAACGCTCAATGTGCAGATAGACAAGACCAAACAAAAAGCAGGCTCAAAAGACACGGAAGTAACCAGCTGAGGAATAGAACTGGCAGCATTCCGCAGATCCCAGTTCCTTATCCAGCAGAAAGATAAACCACCTACTTCCAGCTATTCACAGGGAATCTTCACAGAGCTTTTGAGAAGCTGCGTCGCTCAAAACGACCTAGAAGAAGCTCAAGGTAAAGTAGAAGTTCCCCAGAAGCAAAGGAATGACTCCGAGAATAAAGGGATATGCTAACAAACTGTGGAACATTACAGCACCTTAAAGACCTAGCTTCAAACTTTCACAACTGCAAGACAGCTTCAAACCTTCCTACTCCTCATTGGATACCCTCGCGTAGAAAACTACTCCTTTCTCAAACGAATAATCGGATACCCCTTTCTCAAGCGAATAAAAACACTACAACAGCAGGTTGGGAATCGGATTTGGTAGCACAGCTGAAAACAGAAAAAAACAGCAGGAAGGAAGAGGACATGCGTATTCTGATGTTCCCACCAGAGGCCACAGGGTTCCGTCCCAAGTTTTGTTTGTTGAGTCTCTTGATTCATTGGATTAATTGGTCAACAACAGCAAACATCTATCTTGTTGGGCTAGAAACAGAATATCAGATGAGACGGCAGCTTGTATAGCGAATAAAGTCAGGAGCGAAGAGCACAAAGCCAGAGGCAGGATGATATCGTGGAAACAAACAGCCAGGAAGAGCATTGGGAAGTAGCAGAGGTCAATCGTACATACTGGAGAGTTTGAAAGCGCATGAACAGCTTCGCACATCTCCCAGAAATACAGGATAGGGATCACATGCAGAGAAGGACATGCATTGTAGTATCAAAGCTTATGGACCAATCACCAAATAAAGCGGTGGTGTGCTAACAACTTGCAGGCTGCCACCGCCCCTTTCCTGATGATTCGGTTATCTATAAGATTGAGAAAATGGCTGCTCCAGTTACAGAAAAATATGCGAGACAAGAAGCACAAGCGTAGGAAGGAGGGATAACAGCTCATTTTTAAGGGCAAGTGTGCCCGGTACAAAAATCCTTGAGTGGGAGAACAGAAACATGCTGACAGCTTGCAGATGGCCACTAGCTCTTTCTAGAGACGTAACCCAGGATCCGAACAACCGAACGGCATACGAAGAATACGAATCAATACTTTGAGACTTTGGGAATTGAACGGCAGGGAGGGTTTTTTGGACGAGTTTCGAGAGCAACGGCCCCAAGACAAGACACAAACTCAAGCAGAACGTCAACCCCCCCAAGCTACCTGTTCCCCTCCTCTCCCACCAAAAACTCAATCTGCGAGTCCGAATATATTACACATACGGGATCCGAAGACTCCAAACGCCAACCTTTTTTCATATTGAGCAGGCATTAGGGCATTAGGAACGAAAGGACACGAATAAACCATAAATTCAAATACAAGATGGCAGATTCAGAGGGGTGGAAGGGTAGAAGGGAGAACAGTTCAAGTGCCATGATCCAAGCCTCCATTTTTGAAACGGCAGACTGTACATCATTCCACAAATAATGAATCTGAAGCTAAGGAGCCAAGAATAGAGTCGTACAAGCGTTGAATTCGCAGATGCGATCCCATTTCCGAACCCAATTTACGAAGTCATATCGTCACTGTCTATACACCTTCGAAGTCGAGAGAAAACAAACTGGAACATAAGAAAGGGGAGAAAGGGCACGCGGGTCCCTGGGCTACAATATTGGCTGCTTCTGACCTGTGGGTCTTCCATGTTTATCGCGGCAATGGCGTGGAAGCAGCAGTAGGAAAATTTCGAAATGATAGCCTGTTGACAATGCCGTATTGGTAACAAGAGATGCGGGTAAGGATTGCACCTTTTCAACCTCCCTATCTCCTCTGCCACCAGATTTCAACAAGAACGTTCATTTCGAATATCGGTCGTTGGCATTGTTCCTGTTTGAGAGACGTCAATCTGAACCCCAGAAGTTTAAAGCATAAAGTCGAAACAATCCCTAGTTGGACTCACTATATTCCACAATCACACCGTGGCGTGGTAAGTGCAAACCAACTCTTGCGATTTAACCCTAAGTGTTTCCTGACATACTGATAAGATGAAGTATCTGTTCTCCCGAAACTTGGGACGACCGAGTATTTTCAAATCATAGTTGCCCGCAGGATGATCTAAGTGAGACTTGACACGCCGTGGGGTCAGCAGCGTGATTTAAGTTACACATTCAAGGGTAAGAATCTCCACAAATCCAACTGAAAACCCTTTAGATGATGCGTTTTCTTCAACATAGTCTCACTACATCCTCATGTAGAACCGTTCCACCCCCAGTCGGGTTTGGTATACTGCTTCCTATATCAAGGTCATCTAGTAATCGAACAAATGAACTATGTCTGCAAAGCCCTTGGGGCGGGCATTGGGCCCAAAGAGTTTTGGTGGGGGACATCGTTAGTGGAAATCTTTCTCAGTCTTTCGTGGATACTCACATCCGATCTCTATATATACCACTGTAAATGTTCCAGAGGAATTTTCAGTGAGAATTCCGTTGCCCATTCAAAAATTTGATGCCATGCAATCTCACAGTGAATTCTTGGGATAGCCTGTTTATCTATTATGCTTATCCTAATAGAGGTCGTTACCCTTTGGTGTCGCCTGGGCATGCTTGCCATCGGATCTGGAATTCCAACTCGACGGAAGTTCTTCTCCTGAATTTCTGGTTGTAAGTATTTATAGCTTTGGGATAAGAGTAACTCAAGCCCAAATGCTCGATGTTTTTTTGTCAGACTCGTGTCCTAGGTCTTCATCAATTTTCAAGTCTTAAATTTACTTCCCATCCGCGTCCTGCAGGAGCAAGTCCATATAGTTTGATGGAGCCGTACCCTGTTTTTGGTCACGTGATTGACTCCAATTGTAAGGACGAATTCAACTTGGCAGCTTGCCTCGTCTTTCGACCTTCGATGCTATATGTGTTTTAGTAGAAGAAGAGCTGTCGGTTCCAATTCAAATTTGCGAGACCTCGAGGTTCCAAGGAACCTTCGAAGTAGAATAAACTTTCGGGATCCTGCTCAAGGCCACAATTCATGTTGCTCGGCGAGAGGACGGACTAGCATTCCAATCGAGTCAAGAAGTAACTTCGAATTGGTATATGATCTGATACCGAACGCTTTCTGTATGCTAGAGCAATGGATGTTCTGGATCTGTTGATGATGCTTATATATAAATTAGTTAGCCGCCATGAACAGTTTCGTTGTGGAGAGAAACTAGCACTTACTGCCTGAAGTAAGAGAGACCATGGCATCTTGCAAGTCGTAATAATTGCCCCCTATCTCTTTTACCATTCCCTCTTAACCAAAATGATGCTCAAGCCTCGCAGTCGTCACCCACAATCCTTGTTTCAAGGTTACTTCTCACGAAGTACGCGGCCAAAGGGACGAAATCCGGAAGAAAGAATTCCTTGGAAACCTGTATGCATGGTGCCCCTCGAACTATTTTTTGCTTCCACATCAGAGATCCGCATGGGGCGTGGTAAAAAGACAAGCCATTTCCAATTGAAAGAACGTACCTGGCAGCCCGGGACGTCTTGGAGTCCAAGTGGAGAATGATATGCCCGTCAGATTCCAACAACTGAGTTCTCATGAGTTTGGGAGTAGCAATGGGGTGTTGGCGGGAGCCAAGCCTGCCCAAGGTTACCAAACTCCCCCGCCCCGCTCCCCAAGTCTCCGTCGTGCCTTCCAGTTGAGAGATGGGATTTATATGGGTTAAATGACCGAACTGGGTCAACCTGGAAGACGGGATGAATTCAAGGGGAATTGCTGGCATGATTGATAGCGAGTCTTGCGGACGTATTCTGTAGGCAGTGTGAGCATTTCGGGAGTGTTTCTGTCCTGAAAGGGTCAGCCTAGATCCGCAAGGGGAGGTAAATGGAGAGGAATACATCCACCAGAAAACAGTGCTCCTGAAATGCCGATATCAGCCATATTCATGATGTGGAGAGCGTTGGTTTTCAGAGACTACTTGTAGGACTCGGGCTTCCGTGTCTCGCAGCTGCTGGATTCGGACGAGGGCCAAAGTAGGGGTTTGGGATTAGAGATCGAAGGTTCTCAAGAGTCGGGGAACTAGTACACCAAGGTATTGAGCTCCAGGACGAGCAGGCCCAAATGGCTCGCAGACACGATCATTCTCTCTTCCATCGAAAGGCTGTGTACTTCTCGTTCCCCCCAACCTTTGTGACCACCCCGAACAGTCCTGATCGCGACGCAGCCGCATATATTTTATTCTAGAGCTTGCGGATGTAGCAGAGGTGGTTTGAGGCAGATGGGTTGATCGTCGAGCTTTCGGAAACGATCTGGTGGAATTGACAGTTCGAGGGGTCTAATTCGTCTCTCGTAGTTGCGTTGCCTTAGAACCATCCGCGGGGTACGGTGATCTCTTCATTCGTCGCTTGCAAATTCTCGGCATCGATCCTCGCTGGAACTCGTACTTAGACAAAGGAAGGAGGGTGGATTTGTGAGGTTGAACCAAATCTAAGGTTAGATCGTTCACCTAGTCCAAAGAATGCTCCTTCCAGTTCGGACAATGTTGCAAGAGAAGTCCCAGCTAGGCTTGGAAGGCTCGACAAGTGTAGAATGGTATACCAGAATCATTTCCAACAGAGTCTTAGTTAAGAAGAAAAAAACCCTCTATAACCCATGGAAGGAGAGGCGTGGTGTTTGATTAATGAGGTTCCGCCGGAAAACCAGGCAGCAAATGAGAGGTAGGTAGCAATTTTATCTATTAAGTCCTCCTTCAATTCTACGTTTTTGAGGACCCTTTGAGGCAACTCTTTTGTGGAAACTAGACTAACAAAAGCCCCCCGTTAACTTCAGAACAGGATAGCCTGAACGCAAATTTGGAAGATTGTCGTCCCCCAACGGCCAAAAATGTCGGTTGTTTGTTTTCCAGACAAACCAATACAGCAGCTATAACTGTGGACTGACCAAATAGCTCTGTAAAGCTAGCTTCCCTGTTAGTTGTTTTCTACATGTATCTTTTGATCAAAGGTCACAGTTTGTTTGCTTAATTAACCTCCAATGTTATTACTATTAAGAAAATTTTACTCGTATCGGAACTCGATAGTCGATACTTGTGGATACCCTAGTTAATTTATCTTAGAAATGCGATTTAGTAGCTTAACTTGCGAGACACACTCCTCAATAACTTAAAGCAGAAACGTGATTGATCAACTCCGCAGTTACCGAACCAGTAGTTAGACAACTCAAAAATAAACTGTGATTGATTTGATTACATATCTACATCAAACAAGAGCCTTGTTCCAAGCTTTACAAACTAAGTAAAACGCTCACAGTACCTACCAAGCTTGCTATTCCTATGATTACTCAGTGTCAGTCCAATCCTTCAGCTATGTGCATTATCAATTTTACATAAACTATTAAAAGTTTGAAGAAGTGTATAGATCGTGAACGATCTAAATGTACTTGTGTTCTAAAGGGGCCACAGTTAATTTGATACGTCCAAGGAAACATTTCGTTTGTATATTTGGAAATGATAGAACAAAATGATATGTAGAAATTACCCTGGAGACTCTTGGCTGATTCCACGACGCACCTACCCGTGAAAACTTTCTTGCCTACTTCGTTACAACTCGTTCAAATCGCTGTAAGATCTTATTATATCCCTAGCTTTATGACGTGTTCTGCTCAAAGTGGCAGCTGTCTTAAAGAGAAGAAATGCAACTCAGTTCCTGGCTTTCTTGCCAAAAAATCAGCTGCACTGACAAAGACAGGATCTATTATTTGAAAATACTAGTACTTATGGTAGATTTAATAACATGAAGAGACCCTTAATGCTACTGTAAGCTAATAAAGGGGTAGGTTGCTGACAGTCTGAGGAATCCTTGTAGCAATGTACGCTAGCAAACATCCTGACGCTAGCTGCCAAGAAAAATTAAAAAAAACGAACACGACCACTATCCTTTTAAACAGGGTTAATACAAATTGCAGTAAGAATTAAGAGTTCTTTCCAATCCAAAAGATCCAACCACTCGAAGACCTGTCAAGAAAATTAAAAATTAATCAGGGTAGTCCTAACATCAAGTCCACGAATTGCCAACAACTGATATCGGAAATACACCAGCAACGTAAGATATTAAGCAGAAAACAGAAACGTAATGAAGATATTTTGATACTTGGAAAAAAGAGCAGTTTCGCTCACCCCGAACCAACCAACGCCAGGGTCCTAACCTAGAATCCCTAAGCCCCATGCTCAACGCCAAATTGTCCAGCGGCACGAAACTTCTAGACCTCTAGCAGAAACAGATATGCTTTTATGTTACCATCCTCCACGTCCTCTCCGTCCTCTAAAATTTCCACCTCCGCGATTTCCTCCTGCAACACCTTGCTGATCGTAACCATAACCCATACCTTGATTTTGGCCTTGACCAAACCCAGCTTGCCCTCCAAATCCTTGGCCTTGGTTGCCTCCTTGGGCGCCGCCAGCACCACCAGCTGATGCAGCGTTTCCTTGCATACCGGCAAACATAGTAGCTGGGTCCATCTGACTTGGATCCATTCCTGAGGCCATCATTTGTTGCATCATCGCTTGCATTTCGGGTGGCATACCCTCCATTTGATTACCTCCAGCTCCAGCCGGCATTCCAGGCATGCCTGGCATACCTCCCATGGCCATCATCATGTTCATATCATCAAACATCTTCTTGTTGTTTTGGGCTATCTTGTCTTGACTATATTCGCCTCTGAGGGTGTCTTGTTTGCTGGCATATAGAGCCCAAGTAAACTCGTCGAATCCATAATTGAAATAATCGCTGACATCGGTTCCTGGTCTTCGCCATGGCTTGTCGTTTTCGTTTAAATCTACCACTTGTTAGAACAAAAGTTTGGCCGGAAATTGAGCGCCGTACCTTCATCAATGTTGACCTGCGTAATGGGTTTTCCGGCAGGTTCATATATGGGTTTCGCATTGACATCGATTTTTGAAGTCGCGATCCCAGGTAGATCCTCCCCCGCACCAGACGCAGATTCCTTTGCTTCCTTTTTTACTTTTTTGGTTGTAGATGGCTCTGCTACAGCAGCCTCGCTCGTGGATGTTCTCTGAGGGATATTTCTAATTTCGTTGTACCTCGATGGGCTAGAGAAGAATCAGAATATGCAAGGAATAGACAGTTTCGGGGTAACGTACGGGGCGGGCGCAGGTTTGCTGCCGTCTTTCCTTTCAGTGATAATGTCGATATCCTAACTTTGAGTAAGCAACTGTCCTTCGGCAGAAAGCCTTGAGGGGTAGACCTACCGAGTCGCTGTCGTCAGACTCTCCATCGTCTTCCTCCTCTCCCTCCTCGAGGTCCTCATCCTCGTCCTTTGGCTTGGTCTCTGGTTGTGCGGCTACCGGGGCTTTCTGCTCCTCGGACTTGGGTTGAGCAATCTCCTCCTCGCCGTAAAAATCGTCATCTTCATCGACGTCCATGTTGAATTTGTGGGTGTTGAGTTCTGAAGCTTTACGTCGTTTCGTTCTGGGAGCTTTCAGGTCGCGCCGGAACAAGGTTAAGCCGATATTTCAAAGTGTTCAAGCTTCACTTTCTGGCGCGTCAGTTTTAGCGCAGGTTAATTCCTCCCCACAATAAGTTTTGATGCCCTGAACCTGAGTAGTGCGCATCCATGGCACTTGTAAGATCTGTCAGTGGTCCGGGTGGATTAAGTATCAACACCAGCTCCGCCAATTCCACCTTGTGAGTACAGTCCAGTCCTGTCCTGTCGCATCGCGTTCTCGGTCCCTTGCATGTACGAAATTTGATACTGACGGTATACCACAGCGGATCGAATACCGCGCCTGCAGGAGGAATGTTTGGTGGTAATAACACGGCGAAGCCCGCCGGAGGGCTCTTTGGTGCTGCGACCACAAGTACACCAGCTCCAGCGGGAAGTCTCTTTGGCACGGCTTCAACCTCAACTCAACCAACTCAACCTCCAACCGGTGGGCTGTTCGGATCAGCAGCTGCCTCTCAACCACCCGCTTCAGGAGGACTTTTTGGGGCGGCGGCAACTTCTCAACCACAGAGCGGAGGCCTATTCGGGGGATCAACAGCGACAACTCAGGCTCAAACGGGAGGTTTATTTGGAGGAGCAGCTGCTAGTACACAACCTCAAGCTGGAGGACTATTCGGATCCGCGAGTACAACGACGCAGCCTCAGACGGGAGGGTTATTTGGCGGAGCTACTGCTACTCAACCCCAGACTGGGGGACTCTTCGGAGGAGCAGCATCTACAACTCAACCGGCAACTGGTGGCCTTTTCGGTGGTTTGAGTTCTACCCAGAACAAACCAGCAGCGTCTTCCTTATTGTAAGTCTTCTCGCAGATTAATTGAGCAATCATTCTAACTTTATAGTGGCGGTTTCGGTGGCGCGCAAAATCAGCAAAATCAACAACAAAATACGATGTCTGGCCAACAAAACCAGGCCCAGGGCTCGGGTCTTCTAGGCGGTGGATTATCGCTCGGTCAAGGCGCACAAAATTCACAGACGGTGCCAGGAGTTCGAATAGACCTTGCGAATCTACGAGGTACCACCCGTTTTGAAGATCTCTACCCAGACCTCCAACAACAAATTACTATGATGGACGATGTCATTCAAAGTCAAATCAAGCTCAAAAATGACTGCGATGCTATAATGCCAGCCCATGATCAACAACTGTCCCAGATCCCAAGTGATGTGGCTTATTGCAGTCGAAAGTTAACAGGTGTCGAGGGGGCTTTGACATCGGATGTCAAGTCAATCGCTTTCGCCCGAGAACTCATTAAGAAAGACGGTGAAAATGCCACCTTGAGCTTCAAAGCAATCGACAATTTGAAGTTGCCACCTCAGTACCATAATACCGGAATGTGGTCGAACTCCTCAGAGGACCGGTCATCTGGCAACGGTGAAGAAGACCAGGATATCGTGGGGCTGTTCTCCAAGACAGCTGACGAGCTCTCTGCCACTTTGAACAAATATCAAAATAATATCGCGGAGATCGAGCAACATCTCCGGGGTGTCGAGTCAAACAGCGCACAGCAAATCAGCTCATTCATTGCCAAGAGAAATAGCGGCTCGACAAACAGCGAGAATCCGGCGGCGGAACTGGGAGCTGCATTGGCGGAATTTGAGCACAGTATCTTGGGCGTGGCAGGAAAAATAGGGGGAGCAAGGGAACAAGTGCAGAATCTTCAACTCAGCGGGTTTGCCGCACCAAATCACAACGCATCCGTTAACGGTAGAAGAGGCGGTGTATATTAGTGCATTTAACGCGATCGGTTTGGGAGTCAATGTATCATGAGAATCAGGATGGAGTTTTGGAGTTTTGAAGGCTGCGGCAGCGGACATCATTGCGTAATCGGTCAGAAAAGATGATACTATTGAAGCGCGAATCAAAGGACAATAAACTGTAACAGTGAATTGGGACTCGCTTCTGTGAATTGTATTACGACGGGTATAACGCAAATATGTAATAACCTTACTTCTACCGGTTCCGTTTCATCCAGTTTTATCCTCTCATTCTACACAATTCTCTAACAAGATTCAGATGACAACTATCGCTTACAACACTGGACGGCCTATAAATTTAGAGTGAACAAAATATACATTTCTGCCCTTGGACTTACCTAGGATATCGTTCTGGACGATCTTCTTAAATCGAGGTGTTAATATAGTTAATAGACTCGTATAAGTTATTGTACATACTCTACTTAAAAGGTAGACTTACATGTTTTCTCTAGAGCTAGTACTTTAATTAGCATTTATATTCTTTCTTAGATAGTCTACACTGTTCATCGGCGTCTTGAGAGAGTACTATGAAAGCCGTAAAGTACTGGAAACTGCCAGTGTTGAAGACTATACTTCGTCTGAAGGACAACATTTGAAAAGGTGCTCTACTTTCTCCACCCCCTCTGCTTCATTCTTTCTCATGTCTGACAGCGGTTAGACATGGGGGATTTCCTTCATCCAACGCCTGGGATAGGAAGGCTCCGCTGCTGTTATCAGCCTCATGCATGTCAGCAGTGTCAACAGGTTCGCCTAACTGCTGCCTGGACAGTTTACATTGCTGCCTCCAATCATTGCACAGCTAAGAATTGCACAGCTAAGAATTGCACAGCGAAGAATTCTTTTCAAAGGAGACGTTGTCCCCAATCCAACCTGAAGAAGCAATCGCTATTGACATCGACAAAATACATCCCACATCAAGCCTCACATACCTATCACTTTCCTTTCCAACCCAGCCTTACGACTAAGCACAACGAAATCATGGCTGCTGAAGTCAAATACAACCAAAGAAACACAGAGTGTCTCCTCGACATCGCAACCGATGTCATCCAAATGCTCACTCGAGCCGGCCAGACCATTGGAGTCGCCGAGTCGTTAACCGGAGGCGGTCTCATGGCGGCGCTCACATCCGTCCCAGGAGCGAGCGCAGTTTTCCGCGGCGGGATCGTCTCGTACGCAACGCCTCTCAAGCAACGTCTCTTGAATGTGGATGCCATCTTGATTGCTACAGAAGGGGTCATCCACGGCGACGTTGCCTCACAAATGGCTGAAGGAGCTCGCCAAATCTCAACTTTTGAAAGCGATAGCTCTACTACGTGGGGTCTTGGGACGACGGGTGTTGCTGGTCCAACGCCTCAGGATGGAAAACCTGTCGGCATGGTGTTTATTGGCCTCGCCTCACCGGAAGGGAGTCAGGGGCTGGGACCTTTTCACTTTCCAGGGACACGTGAGCGGGTTCGAGAGGCGACGGTTGTAGAGGCCTTGTGGCAGTTGCGAAAGGTATTAGCAGCTCGTCAAGGGGAGCAGGGTGGGCAGAATTAGGGACGTCCAACACTGTTTATGTAATGTTCATATGATCTCTGTGATAGAGAAGTGGGAGGTTACTTAAAGTGCGGCTATTATCTAGTATTGGCCGTCACGAACCTCTCGCTCTTGCTTTGGATTTAAAGTTGTGCAGTTTATTATATCGTCCAATCCCGTCTCACAAAACCTTTTACTGCCCAGTTCCTAGTAACCTGGGTTGAGTTATGATTATTGGTGGCGTGAAGCGGTGTGTTTTATCGGCCCCTAGGAGAAGCCAGTTCTCTTGTTCTATTCATTTCTTGTAAAGTTATTTTCATCCAAACCCATTTTCTGAAATGAACAACGGAATATAGGTAGTCAGCTTGATGGCACGGGATCTTTAATTTCTGATTTCTTAAGCCTGGCTCCTCAGATTTCTCGTGGTCTCAACGCAAAGTCGAGCCAGGTTCCCATAAACTCACAAAGGCTTTCAAATTGGATGATGGGATGGCATCCTGAGATAGCAAGAATTCAAGATGAGAATTCCGACTGTTCTGTTTGAGGTCAGCTGAGGGTTTGTAAGTGGACTTAATTCAGGCGTATATTTTCTGATGAGTTGCCTTTCCACACGTCAGAGTCAGGTTGAGAAGCACCTCGGCAAGAATAAAATCGGAGGAGGTTGCCTAGTGCAGTTGAAATACTTTAGTACTGTGTATCTTTTTCTGTGCACCAAAGTGTCGCGGGTGGGTTGGGCACTTCGCATCATCTCGCGTTAACATCTTCATCCCAGCCTATTTCCCTAACACCACTCACACCTCGAGCATCTCCCACCCCATAGCCCAACACGTGTACGACTCAATTCTTTTCCCTCCCAAGACGCTCGAGATGAAATGGAGACGATGGATGCAACACAAGATAGAGCGGTCCTCGGTACAGCTGGCGACGGCTGCAACAAAGGCGGTCCCGAGGAAGCAGAGGAGGTAGAGGTAGAGGAAGAGGACGAGGGAGAAGAGTTGACGCCTCTTGAGTATGCACGGCTGCATGGAATTACTCAAAACCACCTTTCCGATACTTCGGCTTTCGACCATATCAATGCATTAAAGAGAACAATTGACAGCGGTCCCAACGGTCTCATGACGGACCACTCTCACCTCCCGCGGTTGTCACTTGGTCCCCCGCCCGACTTGAGGGATCGATTCTCCGCGCCTCGAGAAACCATCAATTATCTGCACGGTATTAAGCAAGACATGAATCCTGAGGAAATTGAGGCAATCATGGACCCGATGCTCACTCCGAGGAAACTCAGATCACTGCGAGTGGAACTTCCATTGCTGCGGAGCGACCACGAGACCGACGTTGCTAGTTTTTCCCGTGAACGACTTAGAGAGGGGTTCGAGATAAAACTGCAGGATATCAAGCTACCCTTGGAAATTGTTGACGAGGAAGATGGCGAGGGCCTTTCCATTCCGTCGAAATATCTGGACGTCGCACATGCGATGGTTGAAGATATCAAGAAGGAGAAATTAACATGCTCAAGAGAGACGCTATCGTATATTGCGAAGATATTAGTGGTTTCTTGGGACCATGAGGATGAGGATAAACTTTGGGCGGTGGAACAATCCCACCATCGCGTTCGTCTTGACCAATCCTCCCTCCATGTCATCTTCCTCTCAGAGAGACCTAAACTAACATCGACGTACAGAAGAGGTTTTCTTTTGAACCCGTCACTCCACCTCTTCTGCCGATGTCGCCTCCTCCTTCGAAATACGAACCTTCCTCTTCTTCCCCGACATTTGTAATTCCACTGGGGGAAGAACCGGATTCCTTGATCAAACAGGACTTAGAAGAACTCGAGAAGCATTTTTCGAAGGAAAATGGCCTCTCTCCAATTCGGGATTTGGGGGTAGGTAAACAACCATCAATGGAGGAGCTGGACAGAATGGATGGGCTATTGCCAATATCTGGAAGCGACGCAACGCCTCCCATGCCGCCACGGTTCAAATCAGAAGACCACAAGGTTGAAGAGATCCTGACACCACAAAACCAAACAACGGGGCTGAAGGAGGTCCGATTCAGTGAACATGTTGAGATCATGTTGCTGGACCCTCCTATGTCCTCGGTGAAGACGGATGAGATTAGAGAGGCTCTGCAACAGAGCTTTGGGGAGGCACACGAGAAAGCTACCCGGGAGTCCGAACAAGAAAACCTGATTGAGGCAGACAACATGAGCCGTGTCGATGTACGCACGATGCCTGCAGTAGCTCCCCAAGCTCCCTGGGCAAAGCTACAACAATGTACAAGTGCACGCCAGTTGTTAGACCTACAGAAAGAGATGTTTGGCTTAACTATCGGACGTCTACCATCTTGGAAAAGGAAGAACTTTACGAATTTGAAATGGGCTCCGTTCTCTGACAAACTAGCAAAGGTAGACACCAAACAAGATCCTCCGCCCGGTGACGACAAGCTGTGGCAGGAGATTATTGGTTCAGAGAACGAAGAGGTGATTGATAGTTCCAGCATGACTTGGAAACCCGAGGGTATACGAATCTTGCAGATCGACGAAGTTGATGAAGATGATGATATAGAGCCAGGTAAATTCTGTAAGAATCAGCCTCGAGATATCTCATCCCTCGTCAAGAAGCGAAAAAAGGAGCTTGAACAAGGAGAGTTGGGAGGACAAGATGGGATGAAAGGGCAACCACGTATACCCCACATTGCTTCCCTTGCAAGACCACAACACACTCTTCGTCAAAATGACTTCTCGTCAGAAGCGCAAAGAATGCAACTCGATTCTGCTCACGAACAACAGCCAGACATGCTTTTAGGTGGTGCTTTTTCTGCGGGAAATCTGATTGAAAATTTCAAGGAACTGCGTGGAGCTAAGAAGCCAAAGCTCCACGATAGTTCTTGCTTCGCGGGTAAAACTACTGTCCCGAAGTCTTCGAAGTGGGCAGCTGCAGGTCAGCGAGAGCAAGTTCCAATACCAATCCGAAAATCGCCAGTCCCAATTCCGGCAGCAGCTCCCTTGCCAACTCCTTCCCTAACTGTTCCAAACAAACCAATGGGCGCCATTGTCTCGTCAACACTCCTCAGACATCGGACTCTAATCAAACATCTCGAATCGCTCCTTCCTTCCTTAACCCTGGTAGAGAGAGACTTTTCCGCCCACAACACAACAACATGGATGCCAGGCTCAGTTGCCCGCTCGCCAGTAACTTCTCCACTCGACTCCGAAGCTGATCTTGTCATTTCTCCATCCACTGGAATCCTGATATCCAGTTTCCAAAAAGTCAGACAGCGCTCTCTACCTGGACAGAAAGGCAAAACCGCAGTCCAAAGTCGACTTTGTAAAGTGAGTATCCGGTACGAAAAACTCATCGTCCTTGTCACCGAAGAACGCAAAGACGAAACCACCGAGGGACTAAATGACAATGATTGTCTTGCACTCACCGAGTTCATTGGTTTCGCTTCCGGGCTCCCGACTTCGATCACAGTACAATTCGCCGCTGGTGGTGAGGAAACTCTTGCGAAATGGGTTGCTAGTATGATTGTACAGCATGTTATAGCCGAGGAAACGAATCTTTTGGCTGATGAGACGCATTGGGAGTTATTCCTCAGAAGAGCTGGATTGAATGCGTATGCTGCACAGTATATCATTGCGAGACTGAAGCCACCAGAGGGTGCAAATGGATCGATTCCTTCCAAGTCTGGTCATTTCGGACTAGCTGCATTTGTGGAGATGGGTAGGGAGGTGAGGCTTGCCAGATTTGGGCCTGTGTGTGGTCAGAAGTTGATGCAGAGAGTTAGTGATGTTGTTGATGGGGTCTGGCAGTGATACCTTTGACTTGCGAAGTATATAAATGCTAGGAATGGGGGGAAAATCCCGGTTGCATACTGACGATAGTAGTAATTGTTGAGTTGCTTACGAAAAAAGGAGGACATATTAGCTTAATGTTAGCCTCATTCAAAGTATATAGCAGAGAGAGGTCACAATTTATGGCATGTATTGCCAATTGCTTGAATGTCATAAACTCCATACTTTGATACTATTATCTGAGGTTTTGTTTTGGGATGAGCTTTGACTGGAAGATCGACTAGACCTTTCACTCTCGTCTGAATTTCCATCTGAGTCACTTGAATCATCTTCACTGTCACTCTCACTACCTTCAAATTTCGGTACAGACCTCTGTCCAGAGCACGTCGCTACAACAGTGCCGGAACTATGAACAGTAGTTGAAGTGACGGGATCTGTAAAATTCATCAGCACAAAACTTATTGCTTCAATAGAAATAGAAAAATAGATACCCTCGTGAGCCTTCCACTCCCACGACCTCTCCAACGCCCCCTCACTCATCCCAACCCCCTCCCAGACCCTCACAACCCCATCCACACCCCCAGCCCAAACCTCCATCCCCTTTTCCGTAGAAAACACGTCAATTCCAAGTCTCTGATTCGTCCCCGCGCTCCTCCCCTCCAACCAAGCAAGCAATTTCCCCGCGCCCCTAACATCATAAACCAACACCCCATCACTCTTCCTCTCAACCACATACAGATACCTCCCACACGCACTCCAAGCCGTCTGCGTAACGCCCATCCCCCCAATCCCCGCATCTTTATCCGCTGCCTCGGCAATACTCCATGTAGCCACTGTTCCTCCCAGCCCCGCCATATCATAGAGTCCGATACAACGGGTCCAGGTCCCTGCTGCTACCATTCCCGCATCTGAACCTTCAGTGGTAGGTTGAAGGGAGAGGGCTGAGACGATACCCCTCATTCCTACACCGCCGCCTTTCATAACGTGCCGTTTGGAGGGGATGGTGGGCATGCTTTGTGTGGGACCTTGGCCGTTACGGGAGACGTCGAAGAGGGCTATTAGACAGTCTGTTCCTGCTAGGAATGTGCCGGGGGATGTCCATAGTAGGGAGGAAGGGGTATAGTATGTTTCTGTTGTGGGGGAGATGAGGGAGTATGTTGCTGTGGGGGTTGAGGAGGGGGAAAGGGAGTTTGTGAGCCGGATGGGGAGGGCGGATGGGGAGGAGAGGTAGAGGGTCGTTGAGGGATCGGAGAGGGTGTAATTTGGGTAAGGGGCGACGCAGTTTATGGGACTGGGATTTTGGTGGGTGGTATAGGGTTCGAGGGGGATTGGGGAGGGGGAGTCGTCGAGGAGGGTTGGGGGGAGGATGAAGGTTCGTATTGAATTGTCTGCGCTGCTGGTTATGATACTTGTTCCATCTGGCGACCTGGCTATGTTAGTGAGAGTACAGGGATAGTTGGAAGAGGGGTGGGCGAGCTTGCCATTGGGCACTTTTGAAGTAGTTTGCTTCTATGTCCTCCTCGCTTGGTTCTCGGTGTTGCTGAGCTGCATTGGAAGAGCTGGTGAGAAGTTCATTTTCCCTTATTCTAGATTCTGCAATGGAGCAGCAATATGTTAAACCTGTTGAAGCTACAAGCTTTGCCTGTTTTGCATTTGACTCCATATTGAATTGTTTTGGTAGGGAGTCGGGCGCATGTTTCCATCGTTCTCAGTGACGGGTCCAACCATCCTAGGCCAAGCGGAGGTCATGTGCTTTCGCGTTTCGCAGGGTAACCTTACAGCTGAGAGGAAAGGAGCCTCAAAAAGATAAACATCAGTCATTTCAATGGTGAATTGGTAGAAGCCGCAATAGAAGAGCTATAACAAGCCCCCTCTCCCCCGCTCCCCAAACATAATTCAAGCCTCGCTCATCTTCCGACACTCACTCGTAGAGAGAACATTCTTCTTCCCACCACGCGCAAACATGGCTTCTAAGAAGAGAACGATGTCGAATTCCTCCAACTCCTCGACCAAACCAACTCCCCTCATATTCCGCCTGCCGGATCAGAAGCCTGATGTTCGGCTTGTGGTCTTCGATCAAGAATATCACGTTCATTCTATGATCCTTAAACTCTACTCCAATTATTTTAGGAAGTTTCTTGATTCCCCCGATAAGTCTGGCAAGGTTACTGCCCCTCTAGCTGAATTTCGATACGACTATGCAACCGCTGTCGACGATGATGGAATGTGGGCACTAGACCCCGCCGACAAGGTAAACCTCTACTATCTTTTCCAGTTGGAGGAGTCAAACTACTAATCTGATAGCAGGTGCAGCCTATTAAGCCCGAGTCCCTCGCTGCTCTTGAATCCGAAGATCAAGTATCCGCTAAGTCAGAGGAGGCTCTTTTTCGCAAGCTTATATCGGCCATGTATCATCGCCCATATACTATCGACTGGGCCGTCGACATCATCAATTTGACCAGAATTGCAGACTTCTATTGCGCATTACCAATAGTTTCGGCCACACTAGGAGGTCAGCTTCTCACCAGCATCCAATTTTCTAAATGGGCAAATGAACACTCTATCCTAGGCATGCATAGTGTGTCGTTTGGACTTATATTTGCTGCTCGAAAGCTCCGGCACGAAATTTTGTTCAAGGAATGCTTAGTTCATCTTGTCGATAATCTTGATTACTATAGGATTGAAGATCGCGAAGAGGAAACAGCCGACCCCCAGTATCGACTGCTCTGTCAAGATCACAGCCTATACACTCTTCTGGTCAAACATCACAATATATTGCAACAAAAGATTATGAACGCCAATCTGGAACAGATCAAGTTTATGCAGAATCCAAGTGTGAACTTCACGGTTTCACAAGAAGCCATAAAGAAATTAGAAGACTCGCATCATCAAAACGCCGGATACTATCGGGAACTCCAACGGCAGCTAGCACGCGAGGACCATCATGTCTTTGAGATCGGCCTTAAATCAGCAATTAGCGAACTGTTGAAGAATGAACTGGTATTAGATAGATCCGCCTGCGGTCCTGGGTACGAAGGACCATGGAGTACGTCATATCTAACTTTTGATTTGGATACAGTCGTGCTGCCTTGGGATGTAGAGGAAATAGACTGGTAGTTCTCCTTTTTTGGGACCAACAGGGTAGGGTGGTGGGGTTCACTTGGGGAAAAGGCGTTTTCTTATAAAATTATTCACGATACCCACTGAGGAAAAGCAGGATTCACGGAGGCTCAGAATTTCGGACTACTAGAATTAAAAACGGAATCAATTGCATATATTCCATCCATGCCTCTTGAACACGCTTGACGTCGTTGATTCAACTAGAACTATGTTGACATTTCCTCAAACTGAGCACGATGTTGATGCCAACACATTTTTTGAAACCGCCAGAACTATTTCTAACTCTCAGGAGCTAGTCAATACATAATTTTCTTTCGATACCTTGAGGAAGAATTTGTCAGGCTTCTAGGTGGTTTTAGGCAAGACTACCATATACACTTTGTATTTCACAAGCGCCGTTCAGAAAATCCCTGGACTTGCCTAACAAAACTATACAACTAGCCTCCTTCCAATTTCATTACCCTTATAATTGGTTTCTCTTACTTTTTGTTCTTGTTCTCTCTTGCGGCAGACTTTACAAACTCGCACCTGCCTCCCTACCTCTCTGGACAAACAAAGTAAATCATAAATGAAAGCCAGAACAATTGGGGTTGTCACTCCAGTGTGGTGGAACAATAAAAGTCGAAAACTTCGGATTTTTATTGGAGCAGAAAGCTCATTGACTACCGCTTCTGACAGTCCACCTGGAGACTCTTTCAGGAATAAGGAGAGACAATTCCCTCACACAACCCAGCTCAACCCCAAATCCCAAGTCTTCCCTCATTCTTTAGGTGTGCTTTAGAAATGGCGATACTAACTTTGAGATTATCTACGGCCACCGTGGATGACTAAAATCTCTAGGTGCTGGAATCGTCCCGAGAAGGTAACCTCCTATAGAAATTCTGCTATTTAGCCTAGTACACTAAAAGGTGCTCCCTCGTAGAGCATACCCTCAACTTATAAGCCGCTTTCGAATTTGCAAGGCCCGGAAATGCAAGTAGAAGTATTCACACAATTGCGGTACCACCGAACATATAAAGTCGGCCGTTACCTTCAACTGGAAGCTCCAACAACTATTGTTTGTCGGTTATACATAATATAGCTGGGTGAAGATTTCTATCATTATTAAAGATACTTTCTAATGTACAATCCATTTTGGTTATCTTCCCTCCCTCCCTCGGTGCCCTTACTTTTCTAGGGCGATCCATGTAATTGTTTCAACATTTAGGACATCTAACTTTAATTTTGCTAGTTAAGAGGGTAAATCAAGGGTATCAAACACCGAGCATGGCCATTTCTCTGCAAGAAACATGTTTTCCCTTCCACTGTTTGACCCTATTTAGGCGAGGTGTCTTCAACCTCATTATTACAGAGCAACGAAGTAAAGGTAAATACGAACATTTGGATTATCACTAGTCTCAAACACTCTACTAATTTAATCACCCGCTAGCTTACCAATTCATACCCGTGTAAATTTATAGGACTTGCTTATAAAAGATTTATTGAGTTTTCGACATATGTGACTTCACACTTACACTCTCGTCAACCCAGGGCAAATGAAATACCTCACAATTTCAGCAGATGTATATAAATCCATGCTTTATTAATTTCTAAAGTAGAAGCTAATTCAATTCCATAAATTAAAACGTGTTCCAATGAAGGTTGCAGCATTTCTTTTTTCTTTTTCTTTCATTTCTTTAAGTTTAAAGCATCGCGAATTGCAAACTGATAAAAATGATCTCGGAGTCGTGATACTGAGGGTTCTTTGTTGGAAAGGATCGGCTTAGCGAAGAGGATACCCGTGTTGAAGTAATGGTTCCTGGTGCGGGGGATTTGATGCTGGGCCTGGAGTACACATTGGAGAGAGTCTAAGAGGAGTGGGGTTTTTCCCCCGGTTATCATTTTAGACCTGTCAAAATCTTTCAAAATGTAGAATCCGCCTTCGACCTCCTCAACTACAACACCAACGCAATAGTGTGGAATATGGTGCGCGAAAGTTGGAGGAATACCGAGTGAGCCATTATCAGTGCTCCAATAACTTGTGAGCTCCTCATAATCGCTTCTATCCGATATCTCTCCAACCTCCTCCAAATATTCCAGTTCCTCATATAATTCGCCACGTATCCATTTGGATCCCAAATCCGGGATATCCGTCGCCATTCCGTTCAGTATGACATATATTTCAGCTTCGTACTCACACCAAGCTTGGTGATACAACATCCCAGCAGCTTTCTCTAAAATAACTCTTATACCTTCAAGACGGTTCTCACTGGGCTCTTCATTGAGAAGGGAAGGTTTAAGCGGAAGTGGAGGTTCACGATAACTTCCATGTCTGTCCTCAAAACGAAAAATCTCGCAGGAATCCTTCTGATAATTTTTTTATATCTCCAACTGATTCTCGTTCCAGTATTTTTTGTAACACTTCTCGGATAAATCCACGAGGCTGTCGTATTCTTTTGCGTTCGAATTTCCTTTTTTTAAATCTTCTTTACAACCGTAGACCAGATAATTCCTTATGGACTTAAACATCCAACCGGGCTTATCCTGAATGATTGTTAACATTCTCGTTTTCGTTTCTGCGGAAAAATTCGGCGTGGAAGACATTTTCGCGATGGTGGTTTTGGAGCCAAAGGGGGTTGCGTTTGTTGATAATTCTGAATTCGAGAGTATAGGTTGATTTGTTGAAGAGAAAGTTTCATGGAAGGTGGAAAATTTGGAGAATTTATAGTTTTTCTCAGAACAGAGATCCGTGAATCAAGATTCTTGTAACCATTAACAACTGACCTATGGTCGTGAATGGCAAGCAGGCAGCGAAATCTCAAAACAAGTTTACAAGCTGGGAGAACTTCAGATACCGAATCATTATTCCAAGTAACAAGTCTTGATTCTGTGAATAACCCTCCGGGAACTTCAAGGTCGCCTGAGCCCCAGCTCTAGGTCTGTGACAGCCAAGTGTTTACGGTTCTTGAATCATCATATCTACGAGTGTCTTCAATTAGAGACGTGAATAAGATATGTTGTCTAGGCTGAGAAAGTTCAATAACTCGCACAAGGTCCAGTCTTGAACAGTGTTCATCGGGAATATCAAATCCAGCTTGTAAGCTCCAGATTACTGATAGAGTAACCTGCGAAAGAGCACCAGGCGTTTCTTAGACGTTCTTTAGAACCATATTAAACTAAGTTAATAGAATGGAAGCATAAAATCACAAAGCGTCAAACTACCACAGATATATATGTATGATTTCTTCGTTTGTTACTTGCCCCCTCGCTCGTAAAATGTCGAGAGTATAACCACTACTTTATACAAGGCATTACGAGAGGGTCATTCACGATTCACAACTTGCGTAGCTATTGCGATTATGTGGATGATAACCATTTGTATTCTGTGGTAAAAAACGCCTAAAGAGAGCAGGGAAGAGTGAGGCAGGGGCCAGGAGGCTACAACTGTTTCACGAGATTTTTTCAAGGATGACAGTGAGTGAGTGAGTTTTTTATGTCAGCAACAAGACTTCACAGCTACTTACTCCCGAGAAGACTTCCTAAAAGGCAATAGAGATTTGTAGATCCATGCATTATTAAGTTCTAAAGTACAAGCTAGGTATTTCCAATAAGTCCAACGTGTTCAAATAAAAGATTCAGCATTTTTTCTTCTTTCATTCTTCAAGTTTAAAGCATCGCGAATTGTAAATAGATAGGGGATCTTTGAGTTGTGTGGAGAGGTTGATGTTCAGGCCTGGCTTGTGAAGTGGAAGGAGGTTAAGAGGTGTGGGGAGTTTCCTGACGGGGGGTATTGGACCTGTCGAATTCCTGTCTAAACACACATTCTCCGGCTTCGTTCTTTTCGACTATAACACCGAAGAAATGTTTGGGAATATACTTCACGAAGAGTTCCGGAATACGGAAAGCTGTATTCACAGTTCTCCATGCCTCCGCGCTATTCTTGGTATAGCTTGCTGACTGCGGCTGTGCCTTATGCGTATCTAGTGCCCCTCTAATTTTCTCTTGAATCCATTTCAGTCCCACGGTTTCCCTGGGCGGCCTGTCCATCATATTCAACATCACGTAAAGTTCTGCCTCATAATCACCCCAAGATGAATCTATATCAAGTAACATATTCCCGGCACCAACCATGGTCCAGCTGTTTATACCATAATCACACCATCCCAGTGGCGGTTCTGCGGTAAAGTGGTGAAGTTCGATAGGAAGCGGGGGTTCTCAATAATGTCCGGCAACGTCTATAAATCGATAAATATCGTCGCCCTGATTAGGATCCGGTTGATATTCTTTATTATGCGCTCCCCGTTTTTCTTCCAAAATGTGCTATACCCCTTTTCACTCAAAGCAGAGGGATTCGGATGCTCCTCTGCCATAAAAAAAGCTTTTTGCATGTCTTCTTTGTGACCGAAGACCAGATATCTCTTTTTGGACGCAAAATTCCACCCCTCAAACTCATTCAACTTTAAAATCGTTTCAGACAAGGCCATTCTCCTTTCAGTTTCTTTTGAATAATTGAGTGTAGCAGACATTTTCGGGCTTCCTGATTAAACGAGGGCTTGTTTATTGGACGTTGGAGAGAGGAAGGTGTTTGATGAGGTAAAATAAGGCTTTGTGTTTGGTGGATTGAGAATTTTATCTTGGGTTGTTGATAGAGAAAAGGTTTTGAAAGAAGAAATATTTCGAGAATTTATACTCATTTCCAGAACTGAGCTTTGTGAATCAAGCCTACTGTAACCATTAATGAACAAGAATTTGTGAAAAGGGAGTTGTACAACTTTGGTTTTTGCGATGGTCACTCTGGAAAGCACTATGATCCATGGGGGTTTGTTGCCCCTCCACTCTGGAAAGCACTGAATAACTCTTCAAACAGTCAACACTCGTGATTCCGACTCTTTCCTTCACTTCTTCTGATTACTTTTCCATGTGGCCAAGTGGGTAAGGAGGTGTCTGAATCCCTGTGTAAGCACCAACTCAACACTCACAGCAAGGGACTTCATTCAGTGAAGTTTCAATTCTTGAAGTACCTGTCCTCTGCACCAACCAAATACTAATAACAGATATACAACAACGGTTGCGTTTATCACAATAGAGCAGTCTGTGAATGAACTATATTAAAAGGGCCCGTAGTCTGACAATAGAGTAGAACGTTGACATTTCAATACATGCAGATAAAAACCAAGCAACTACAAACTATGCACCCATTTTCCAAACTACTGAACATTATAAAAGCCCAAAATAAACAGCATTCTTACTCCCCACAACATTTCACCCATGACTCGACGGGTCACTGGCTGGGAACAGCGGAGTTACATGAGAATAAGTGTACAATTTGCCTGGTCCTCTTCCAAGGAAATTAGTAAAGAAAGTCCATTGGCGATAGGCAAGAATGGTATAAATAGCAGTCCTAACCTATCGAAACATGGGTAGAATCCTCATTTCATTTATTCGCCTGCCCGCTAGTCTAAAGACCTCAGTCCAGTTCTCATTTCATTCCGAGAACGTAATTATCGAGGTCTCCCCATGTACATGCAATCATACTACTTTAATGCCCACTCAAAACGCTATGAAGAACTATCAACCGCCAATAAGATAATGCTGTTGGTATGCCCCAAGTCCGTTCGCTCGTTCCCCTTGTATTCATAAAAACCGCTTTCCAGTCAAATCCTGCTCCAGACTGGCATACACTTCTTCTTCTTTCGACCTCGCTACACAAAAACAGAAAAGGTGCAAATGCTGACGCTCAATCAAAATTCTTTGTAATATGGTCCCCTCCGCAATCAATATCGAAAACAAAAGCCCTATCTCAATCCTCGCTCCCGATTTCCAGATATGTGTCGAGTGAAAAAAAGAAATTGATTGTGTTGATAAAAGGTGTATAAAAAACATTTGTCAATCATGCAAGCATGCTAACACTCAATCCAATCGATGTCATGAAGAGTTCGACATTGTTGAGTCGCTGGACTGACATTGCTGGTGGGAGGGTCTTGGCGTTGGAAACGGTATCCATGACACGATCCTTGACGGCCATCACAAGTCGTTGCTGTTGTTCCGGGCTAGCTCCAATACCGATAAGGGCAAGGAATTGCCAAATATAGGCATCTTCACCAGTGTTGACGGTACCAGGGAAGATATGTTGAAGAGTTGGTTCTAAGACGTCGAAAAAGTGATTGTACGTGATAACCCTGTGTTTATTAGTACTTGATATTCATCATTCAATAGTAAAACTCACCAACTTTCCCACTCTTGCGGATTTGCTTCGGGCTTAATGACTTCAGCTCGACTTAAGAGCATTGTCAACATACTAACACCAATTCTGGTACGAGCAACGTGGTCAATGTTGGTTCTGTCACGAACAAGATCCAAGAGTCCAGTGACAATCTGTAAGCCAATCTCGTTCAAAAAGCTGAAAAGGGTCGGCATGACTGCCAGAGAGAACAGCTCCACCTTTTCTCGAGTAGACGAATCCAATTGTACCTCACCCTCATGGATGAGACCTTGGCGAACAACGTCCAATTGGTCAAGATGTACAACAATCATAGTAAGGATGGTGGTTCTCTGCTCGTTGTTGATATGGCGGAATACACGAGGAATAGATTTCTTGCCCTTGCTGAAAGATAGGAAAGCAATGAAAGGATGAATAGCGGTAGCGCCGATAGGTGCGTGTACTTTGAGATGGGCCCAAAGCTGTGCATTGAGCTTATCCTCTCGTGCATTCCAGTCTTGATGGAGACCAGCAAGCTCAGGGTTGATATCATCCGGCGCTAGCGGTGGTGGTACGTGTCGTTCGTGGTCCTCCATTTGCATCAGAGTGTTGTAAACATTCTCAATATCAGTAAGCACTGTCTTTCGATCACTTCCACTGACACCAGCGTGTGGTTTTCGATCACGAGCAGCACTGCCAGGGCGTTTCGAGTCAGCTCCACTGTCGGTACGCTTGATATTGAGAAGTGGCTTGGGAGTCTTTGCGTTACTGAACGATATCTTGCCAAGACTGCCTTCGATCACCAACTGCTTGTTCTTCGGCTTGTTCTTGGCAGCTTCAACAGCACGAGCGACTTGTTGCTCCATACGTTGCATATGGTTATCACCCCCACGAGCTTGACGTCGCATACCGCCGTGTCGTCCTCCAGTTTGAAACAAATAAGTTTGAGCAAAGTTACTCAATGGTTGACCTGGGTGTTGGCGTGGACCACCTCGGATTTGATTATGAACTTGATAATAGAAGTCCTCTGACAGCGATGGGTCGGTTCCATGTTCATTAGGATTGCCTGTTGCGGTGACAAGTTGTTGCAGTTGAATGCGAGTAATGAAATTTTTGTCTTGTGGTGTCATGAGGCCGTTATCCTTCGATAGCAAGAATATCTTGTGATTTCGCTTGGCGCGCTTGGCATCCTCCATAAGAAAAGCTGCTCTATCTTCTTCGGACAAATTGGCAAGCTGTTGGGGGTGGGTGATAATGTGGTGTGAGCCTGAATGATGTTGTTGGTGGCCAGGTCGTTGAACTGCAGGGGCACTTCCTCTATGTTGTTGTTGGTCGCCCGAATACCGATTTGGGTTTTGCAAAATCGCAGTGGGTTGAGAATTTTGGGCAGGCGCGGTGGAAACATTAGGCTGAATATGAGGTGGTTGTGATCTTTGCAAAATGTGAACAGGTTGGTGGGATTGTTGCTCTCTTTGGACTTGTCGAGGCTCTTCACGTGGAGGACCACCAGACTGGAAAGGGAATGGTTGCTGGGCCTGTTGAGGAAAGTCGTGGTAATGCTGAGGAGGTTGCATATATTGTGCCGGAGCTTGGTGGTGGGTTGGCTGTTGGAGTTGTGCAGGTGCTTGGGATGCAGCAGGTTTCTTGCCTGCGCGCATTTGAGCTTCAACCTCCTCCAAACTCATCATCTTCCGTCCACTAGATTGCAAACCAGGAGTAAGAGGTGCCTCATTGGAAGGAGCAGAGACATGAGAAGGCCGCTTTGGTGCAACACCCCACAAGTTTGCATCAACCTGCATATCCTGAACATATTCGGGATCCTTGTATCGTTCATATCCAGTTCTTGCGGGTTTGGGCGTGGACTGTTGTTGGTATGCGGGGTTCGGGGGCGCGGCTCTTGGTGGTGGTTGCGATCGAGAGAATCGAAGCTGCTCCTCGGTGATGGCATCGGACACCTTTGCGGTTTGGCCAAAGAAATCAAAATCCTTTCCTACAGGCTGCTTAGCAGCGGGACCAGCCGTGGCACCTCCTCCTCCTCCACCGCCAAAAGTATCATCGTTGAAGGCGTCATCCGTCTCGTCCAATTGGTCACCAAGACCGTCGTAGGTATCCTCGAAGTCGAGTCTGTTACCGTGTTAGACAATGAAGATGGACAATATAAATGGTATGTCACTTGGATAATAAAGGTGAGGTACTCACGCATCATCATCATCATCTGGTCGAGGGCCAGCAAAAGGGTCGGATGCCTGGGAGAAGCCAGGAGCTCGAGTATTGTGACCTTGGTCGCGGGGTAGCGCCGGATCGAAGCCAAAGAAGGACATGACGAAGAGGTCTAGTCAAGTCAAGCCTAAGAGCTACCTAGCGACTTTGAATGGTACTCGCGCAGTTTCTTCGGAAGTAGATGGCAGAAGTTGACAGGGAACTAAGTAGCTTAGACGCGCCCCAAAGTAGTCGAAGGTGGTAAAAGGAAGGTTAGGGTTGACCAAGAGGTCGAAGTCGAATGGAGGAAGTCGAAGGAAGAAATGCTTCCAGAAACTATCTAGCTGCTGTACTAGCGCGTGGCTCCCCGCGCACACCGTTTTGAGAAGTGAATAGGCAACGTAGCTGGCGTCAGGTTGAGATGGAATCAAATATGGCGAAATTGGGAAAATCAGAGGGAGGCTTCGTGGGTTGAGAAAGAGCGACCTCACCAGAGTTGCGAGAATGCAGGTATCGAAGTTGAGCTGTTGGTGTGGTGGGGAAAAAGGCCTCCAGCTAGGACCAGAGCAGAAGCAGAGCCGCACCAGAATATCTCCCAGCATCACGATCTTTAGCGCATCGCTTAGCGCGTCTGAATACGGACGATAAAGCCACCCATTGTCTCGCTATAAATCCTGACAGGGGGCACTCAGGCCAGGTGTTGACCCCCGTTCTCTGGGTGCGTTGCCTAGCAAGGAGAGGACTGGACTGGAACTTTTATTTGAAGCAACGCAGGAATACGGCCACCTCCTTTCTTCCCCCATTGCGCGCCCCTGGCAAGACCCTTTGCGCATCATCAACACCCAGTCACCTTTCCAATTCCCCCTTCCCCCTTCCTCCCCCCTTCACAGTTTTGCTCTTGTGCTGGCAAACAACGGAGAGAAGGCTAACAAACCATCCATCCACTCATTCGGGTACTCGGCATACCACACGCAGCCTGGTCCCAGTCCGTCCTACTCGCACTTGTATCTTCCGTGAATTCCTGTCATCTTCGAATTTCGCCATCGCCAGATTCAACGAGGCTTCATTTTCGGTTGTGCCATTAGGAAAGAGGCCATCATGGCTTCAGGGACAGCTAGATATCTGAGATATATTCTCTTCGCCTTCTTTGTACGTCATTGTCAATGCCATCGCGCTCGTCCATCAACCATTTAGCCCCTGGCCAGCAACTAACCAACATTCTAGGGCCTTGCTGTCATCTATTTCATTTCCAACTCGTCCAACTCACCACGGATACCGGTCCCAGGAAGCGGCACCGCATGGACTGGAGTACCCACGAAAGCTGCTGCGTCCGCTGCGCCGGCGGCGACAGGGACAACACCGAATGTTTCGCCAGGACTTCCTCCTGCGACTGCCCCAGGAGCACGAATGAATGCGACTTTTGTCTCTTTGGCACGAAACTCGGATATTTGGGAAATTGCAAGATCGATCCGTCAAGTAGAAGATCGCTTCAACAGGAAATTCAACTACGACTGGGTATTCTTAAATGACAAGCCTTTCGACGATCAGTTCAAGAAGGTCACCACGTCTTTGGTATCTGGCACCACACACTACGGAGAGATACCCAAGGAGCATTGGTCCTTCCCCGAACACATTGATCAGGAGAAGGCCAAGAAGGTTCGTGAGGACATGGCAGAGCGCAAGATCATCTACGGAGATTCTATCAGTTACCGTCACATGTGCCGATTCGAGTCGGGTTTCTTCTTCCAGCAGCCTCTTATGCTTAACTACGAGTGGTACTGGCGTGTGGAGCCAAGCGTCGAGCTCTTCTGTGATATCGATTACGATGCATTCAAGTTCATGGCCGACAACAAGAAGAAGTACAGTTTCGTCCTCAGTTTGTACGAATACGTCGAGACCATCCCAACTCTCTGGGACAGCACCAAGAAATTCATGAAGGCACACCCAGAACACATTGCTGAGGGTAACTCGATGGGATTTTTGAGTGATGATGGCGGAGACACCTATAATCACTGCCACATGTGGTCCAACTTTGAGATCGGCAACCTCAACTGGCTCAGATCAAAGCCTTACATGGACTACTTCAACGCTCTCGACCAAGATGGAGGATTCTTTTATGAACGATGGGGAGATGCACCAGTCCACTCAATTGCTGCCGGTTTATTGTTGAAAAAAGAAGAAATACATTTCTTCAACGACATTGCTTACTACCACGTTCCGTTTACACATTGCCCAACTGGACAAAAAACAAGATTGGACTTGAAGTGCCACTGTAATCCAAAGGACAACTTTGACTGGAAGGGATACTCATGTAAGTCAACTCATCCCTCACTAGCAAACATTTACTAACAAATCTAGGCACATCCCGATTTTTCGAAATCAATGGCCTGACAAAACCGGAAGGATATGAAAATGAACAAGATTAAAAAATGAAGGGAAGAGGATCTTTTTAATCAAGACGACTATGTTTCAAAAGGGTGTATTTTATTTTGCATTTTGAAAGAAAATAACTTTATTCATGCATGGTCCGGGGAAGGCGTTCGTGTGGATTGATTCATGTTTGCCTCCGTGTTTGGGGCAGATTTGTAGATATATGGTTTTTTTGACATTTGGATTTGGGGTAGGCTGCTGCGTCAGTAAAAAGGCTAGGGAAGGGTAGCACTAGAATTGGCATTATACAATGATGGTTTTTTCACTCGACTAAAATTTTCAAGATCTCACTCGCTGTCTTAGGGAATTAGCAGTAAGAGAACGAGTTTTTCCATCTAGAGAATAGTCTCGCCGTACCAGCGGATTGTGTTTAAGAGGTCTATCATTTTGGTGTACGGACTGGTCTCGTATAATGTGATATGTTCTGATCTGGGAAAAGGAAGGGTTAAATATGGATGTCAACAACGTGTCCTTGTGAGCGATTAGGCTATTAGCTCACCTCATTCATCCCTCGCTGTTCTAGCCCGGAAAAGGAAAGAATGCAGAGGAACATGGGTTCGCAACTGCGGATTCGAATCCCAGGTGTTACTGTGCTGTAACGAAATAACAAGTACCTAGTTGCGACATGGAAAGGATTTAAGCTTAAAAGTCTTGGCAATGAGGATCTGGTGTATTGGATGGGATAAGTGGGATATTGGATGGGACGAGTGGTATGTAGAGATGGCTTTACCTTAGTCGTCTTAACTCTGTCGCATGCATACGATTAAAACGTCTATAAACTCTAATTCGTCCAAGCATGGAAAAGGCGGGGCGACTACGGGAAGTCTTTAGTTACTAATTATACAGTTATAACTAAGGTTTATACAACTTCTTGACACAATGCTATTTTATTTTTGAAAGTATAATAATATACTTAGAAATACAAGAGATTATAACACTATACATCTTATAAAATTAACGGTAATTGACAGTTTTACTCTCTAATTAATTATGAATGTCGAATACTCTCTAACCTAGAAAATAGAGGCGTTTCTATTAAAATAGGGGTATAGATTTTAGTTACATTCACTATATAATATAATTCTATCCCCTTCTATATCTACTGTTACTACGACCTCCTCTACCTACGCTACTACTACTATTACGCTAGAAGTATAATAAGAAGGTTAAGTAATAGGATCGCGAGCGGTGTTAATAGCCTTGTCGTACGCTTTTAAAAGAAGTCGTAAAACAAGTATAAAAGAATAAAGCTATATAAGAGAGAAAGCTATAGTCCCTTAGCGAGTTATTTATAAAAACGATATTAAAACCTTATATATTAGAAAGTAAGTAGAGATTAGAATAGGTAGTAGGTTAATTCTTAATACATTTATATATAAAAAGTGATAAGTAAGAAAAGTCTTAACACTAGTAGTTCTGCTCCTGTTTTATTCCTCTGTTTTAACAGAAATACCCCTGTTTTACGGTTTAGAGAGTATTCTAGGTATTTACAATGAATTAGAGGGGAAAACTGTCAATTACCGCAAAATTAAAAAAGTGTTGTAGTTGAGATGACTTACTATTTATATTAACCTAAAAATAAATACAAGTTCAATATAGACGACTTCCCAACAGCATTGTTGTGTAGGTAAATTTAGTCTTTATACCTATATTGTTGTGTGTCAAACAATTTTCGAGCAATCGGATTCCATAACATGAATTTCTAGACACGTGACTTGATACTGTCGATCGCTGACAGGTGCTTGGACTATCTAGAGCAATAGTGGGGGGTGCTCTATTCACTGCCGAGGGGAGTATAGATATGGTTATTCTGACGCGAGGTCTTAGCGAGAGAGCGGGCGATTAGGTGAGCACTTGCAGTTGTCTACCTTTTTTAAATGTCGGGCTGGATCTCGTGTACATGAGCGATCAAAGCTAAAACAATCGTTCATATTATAGTACAGTAGAGAGAAAAATACAGCCTCGTATTTCTTTCAGTCATGCTGAACAAAGACGCCCATCCAAAATCTAATGAACTCAAAGGAATACAACAAGAAACTCCAGATCCAAGATGTAACAGCCCCTTTCCTTACAAATCATGACAATTTATTCTTCTTATGTGAACGTGTTCGGCCAATGGGCGAATCGGATATTCCATCAGTCGAAGAACTAGTACTTACAGTTGAACGCATATCCATCTCTGAAGCAGAACGTTTGTGGCCACCCTTTTCCGGCCTGTTGGGACTCACAGGTTCCCGCTCTGGTGTAAGTAGTTTGCAGTTTTTGCTCTTTTCGTTGACAAGATTTTCGCCTAGGGTTCCAGGCTTCGTTAGACTTTGACCGCTGCTCTTTCGTTTATGGATTTTTTTCCATCGGTTTGCATAGTAATGCAACAGAAAGGGAGATCCATTGTAGTTGGATGGGCGACTATTCAGCCCTTCCCAGACCACCATGGTACCCTTGAGCTCGTCGCTGTTGAGGCAGCCGGAAATGTCCTTGGCGAGTTGTGAAACTATGGTTTGGTTGAGTGAGGGGGTGTTGAAGACAAATCGCAGGTTGAGGTCTGTTGTACCTCCCTCTTCTTCTTCTTGTGACTCGGTCGAAGGACTCTGGGGCTTGCTGTCTAGATTAAGCGGGGCCAGAGTGATCTTTCGTGGACAGGAAGTCACGCCATCTGACAATCGCGGAAACTGATCCCCGGGAAAATGAGGGGCATCATTGATGATTGTGTGAATGAGCTTTTGTGTAGTAAATGTCTCCCCGGCTTTTACTAACGTTCTCATCGCCCATATCAATGCACTAGTAAAAGATTTCGGTCCAGGCATGGGTGTTGTCGATAAGGCAGAAGTAGCAGCCAAGTACTCATACGCTCTTCTGTGTTTGGCTGATCGCACATTCTTTTCCAATTGTGCTGCATGACAACAGTCAAATATAACAAGGATGTCACTTGTAGCGTGCCTGATGTTGTGTTCTGTGGAACTCCATATTATTTCGTGGGAAGAAGCATCGGGTGCTGGCTTGAGGTCCTGGCGACTGATTATTGTGGGTTAGTGAGTGATTATGTGGGCTCCAAAAGACTCGGAAAATACTCAAGACATACCCAGCAAGTGTAAGACCATCATTTGGATCTCCTGGTCTTCCGTGACCGGCGTAGTATACAATGAGCAGGGTGTTAGGCTTATCATATTGAGCAACAAAATTGGCCAGATGTTGATTGATTTGAATTTGAGGCGTTGGATGTAGCTTTTGATGGAGCACTCCTCTGACAGTTTTGTAATGGAAAGTATCTTCTAAAAGAGTTTGAAGTCGTTTGACCTAGGTACAGACATTAGGGCAACTCCCAAGGTTTCGACCATATTTCGCTTACCTCTTCTCCGGTCTTGAGATCATCAACATTATCATCCCATGAGATTAGAAGCGCTGCGGCATCACGATAAAAAACAGGCTTTCTTCTAGGAGATCCCATCTCGGCATCCCAGATGGCCTTCAGCTTGGAATCGAGGGAAGCATCTTCGTCTTGGTGGTCTTCCGGTTGGTTGGAAGTATTCAATGTATGGGCCTCGTGCCGGGCTTGTTTTGACAAGTTTGCCATGTTGTGTTTCAGTCGTATTAGCTGAACTGGGGCGGATTGCTTGCGAAGGCAAAACTTTGGATGCTGAGGACGAAACTGTTGAATTGAGGGAAACCATTGGAACCGGTCATGATATACTACACCAGGGCTATATCTATTGAAATGGCCGTCTGTGGAGCGTGGACGCCCAGGATAAGGCATTCTACGATTCCCAGACCGGTACTTGTCAAAGGTCGCAGTAGCTTCGGAAACCCGTCAGCTTGTTAATCTCTACCCGAAAGTTGATTGGACGGCTATTGTACACAGAAGACAATATATGCGAGATGCCGGAGACCTGCATGAAAAGTCCCAGACCGAGAGAATTTCCGGTGTGGACCAACCTCGAGAGCCTCATTGACATGCCCGGGCAGTCTTTAAGGCCCATCCGGTTGGCACCCCTCAAGGCAGACTCACCTCGGGCGTCAGTCAAGAAACGTTGAAGCTAGAGACAAACCATATCATAATTTACAGAAACTGCCTCACACGATGCAGGAGAACGATGGGCAATCTGGAAGCGAGGTACGAATCTCTCTTATCCTATCAATATTCGTCTCTAGCACGCACGAGATCTGACCAAGAACTAGGGGAGGAAGACTCCAGAATTTCGGACCAGTTACGGGAGTTCTAAAAATCCCACTGAGGTAGGATTTCATAATCATCCTGGTGCCAGTGATTTTACTGACAAAATCATAGAACAGTGCGAAATATCAAAAAGGAAACAAGGTGTATCTCGTTCTTGGGAGACGTGGGTCTTTCGTGGTTGAGATTATGGAAGTGAGAAAACAATATGGGCTCTATCAGTACAAAGTTGAGCAAAATGGGGTGTTGTACAACGAAGGAGAATGGGTTGCTCAAGAGAGGCTGAGGGAGTCGCAATAAGGAAGGTGCACTACGCTGGTATGCACATCGACTTTTTAGGGACACCGAAATGTGGTGCAATTAACCAATGGCGCTGTGGGACGTTTACTACTGCAAGGCTAGCCAATGCCGCTTCTTGTACCTCCTCAGCCTGTATACTGGGGCAAAAATATAGCCTGGTCACTGCCGCGACGCACTTGTATTGAAATTTTTTTCAAAACTAAAATCTTGTTGAAGTAAGCCACATTCTCAGCCAAATTTCTTCGTACATATACTGTAGCTAGATTCAGTGGTTTTAGAACCAAAACGCGAGATAACTTTCATTCAAAATGGACCCTCCCACACCACCAATGTCTCCAATCACGAATTCTTTAACACTGCAGGAAAAGGACCTGGAGAAGGCTTTGGAAAGCAGAGAGGCTATTCCAGCTGGGTGTCTTCCAGACACTCCAGCTGGGAACCAGAGACTTTCTTCTCTCAAAAAACTCTTCAATTGGAAACTTTTCCATCACATTCAAATCGAGGACGAGAAAAAAAGAGGAATTGTAGTAAGAAAATGTAAGATAGACCCCAAATTGTGATGATGAAATGGTAGCTAAAACTTAATAAGTGGAAGACAAACATAGAGGCTATCGCTCCCTAAGCACCTTTCTTGACAGCGATGAGAATTTCATGATTTATAGGCGTTTTGGATATCTCCATTCTCGAGTACTGTTAAGAAAGCAGGACCAACTTAGGGTTCTGGAAACTGAACTAGACATGTACGACAATGAAGATGCGGAAGAAGATGAAAAGAAAGAAGATGCAAAAAAAGGAGGAGAGTCAAAGGAGCGAAAGCTTTTGAGATCTAGAGACTCTGATGAGGCAGCTTGCAAGAATGAGGACCCAGGTAAACGAACGCGCACAGACATCCTTAATGACATTGAAGAAGGATTGAAACAATATGGTAGGTTTATTTGCCCCCCTGCCCCCCTGCCCCCCACGCCTGTCCCCCACAATTCCTTGCATTGTTCTGATACCTTTTAGGAGATTTACTTCTACAGGCCCAAAACATGGTTGCCATGAACAAGCCAGCCAGACGTGATTACAAAAGTGTCGAAAGTTACATATTTGATAAACAACCATTGGTCGACGAAGAGAACGGTTTTATATATAATAAAGAAGATCTCATAACTTTGCGAGATGGACGTGAGATGGCACTACTCGATAACTTCATCGAAACTCTGCTTAAAGTGTTCCATTGCCCCTTACTACAGGTAGATTTCTCCAGGCCGAGTTCAAAGGATGTAGCTAATTGAAAATTGTAGAGAATATTCTGCTCCAGGGTAAAAACAAATAAAAAGCTCAAAGCAGATAGCAACTGACAGGATACAGATTGATAGAGAGAAAACGACGGACCCCGAACTTCACTATTACTCCAAGAGTCGCAAAGAGCATGCAACTACAGCTCTTCTGACAATTGTTCTATTGTCCTTATTGGTAATTCCAGTGTTTCTACTCAACAGGTTAACTTCGACCGGCGATATAGATGTTACTCACACGACTAGTATTGTGGTATTATTGGTCTTTACACTTGTTTTCTCTGCAGTAATGTCGCTATTCACACGAGCAAAACGGCATGAAATATTCGCAGCATCAGCAGCGTAAGTCAAAACACTCACTATCACCCGACTGAAACTGACTTGGTGGTGTAGATATTGTGCGGTTTTGGTAGTATTCCTGAGTAATATTCCAAGTCTAAAGTCTTGAACGTACTACAAATATCGTGACGAACGACAGGAGGCGAACAGTAGAAATAAAGTCTCAACACAATTTCTCAATGGGTTAAAAAACATGCAAAGAGGATAAAATTGATCAGAATGAAATACAAAAGGTAAAATGAGAATGCGGGATATGACGTGGAGAGGACGACACAGGTACGCGGAAAATTAGACAACCAACAAAAGTTAAGAAAGCAATGAATAAAGTATTTCCTAGGCGTTAAGTTAACCCAATAAAGGGAGGCTATTCATCGAGCGCGAGACTTTGAAAATCGTCTAAAACAGCTTCTATTCGTAAAGCTCGATGTCTACTCTAGTAGCAAAATCTCTTTGTTCCATCTCTATGCCATTTCAAGAATTGGGTTTCTTGTCTTATAATCTTCGTATCCCGCCGCAGCAACAGTCTTGACATCAGTCTTTCCTTCGGCGATTTTCTTGACAGTCTCCAAGATAGTCGAGAAATCTTGAAACTCGGTAAAAGGAACACTTTGCTTTACGCAGTATGTAACGAGATCTGGTAACTCATTAACACTCCTTCCATTTTTGGCCGAGATAGGGAGGGATAATTACCCATGTTCTTCTTTGCGAAAAGAAGATCGGTTTCTTTAGCAGCGGAAAGATCCGAGACTCCATCTCCCGCGTAGAACATGACCGGACGCTCGCCGTCTGGAAGTTGCTTATACGGTCGGATTTCCAGGGATTTATCATGACCGAAATCACTGAAAACAGGCATTAGCATCTTTTCGTGCCTTGCACTCCTCACGGTCTCTCACCTAGGATCATGGAACACAATTTGCCATCCTCCTTCCTCGTTGATACTCTTCCCGTCTCTTGAAGCAACGTCATTGCTAACGATCTGAATATCCAAAGCCTCCTCGCCGACTAGGTGAACCAACAAGGCACGAATAATCGGTTCCATTCCACTACTCAACACGACCACTGGCACATTGTTTGCCCGGCACCAAGTATAAAACTCCTTGAAAGCAGGATCGAGCCTAATATTCGCTAAAAGGGTCTGGATACACTCGTCGTATGGGGTTTTCACGCTATCCATCATTCCCTGGAAGGAATCACGGAAGGTCATGCGGTCGTAGAGAACATCTGCGTTTCCTTGCTTTCGAAGAACTTGGCCATAGCCCAGGTTATCGGTCAAGTAGTCGTTGGAGTCGCGAAGAGTGATAGTACCGTCGAAATCGGAGAAGAAGATGAATTTGGGTTTCGTTTTCATGGCTTGGAGGGTAGGTGCTGCCATTTTGAGAGATTTCTTATGTAACTGCACGCGAGTAGGGGAAAACGTCAGTATTTGATTCCTCTTAGAAAATAAAGAGGGAGAAATGTGCTGTCCAAAGCTTCCACGTTTTGTTGATTACCTACCTACCTGACAACTTCAAATACAAACGAATCGAATTTCTAAAACTTGGCAAGTATTGATCGCAAGAAACAAAGTGGTCTATTTGCAATTCTATGAAGCTGTAAACAAGTGAAGGAAGGTAGAGGTTGAGGTTGAAGTTGAGGAGAGAATGGTGCAGGTGGGGTTGAAATGGAACCCCCACCACCAGCAGCGGCGGCGCAGACTCCAGGCGGTGACGGTGATTTCGGGGTCTCTGGAAAACATCAGAGCTTCCCGTCAACCTTCAATGGAAAAAATCGGCGCCCTTAACTTGGCCAATTGAACGACAAAAGGACAGCGGCCATGCAACCTCTGGCCCGCACCGTCCCAAGGTTCCTCTTCGACTCCATCTCCTCCTCCGCCGTTTCGCGATCCTACCGATTCTCGACTCGACCGTCAATTCGGCCTTCAATCTGTGTACAAAGTAAAATCCGGACCCAGGTTCGGCGGTACGCCGATTCTCCCAAGCCAACAACTCCTCCATCATCCCAGCCCTCGTCTGAATCCGAGCATTCGAAGCCAGTTCCAGTAGCAGAAGACGGTTCTACGGATCTGCCATCCGCAGAAGAGAACCGTCGAAGTGATGTTACGAAGCGTTTCTCCCACCTTATGGACCACCTCCAAGGCAACATATTCATTGCCTCTCAGCGCATCAACGACCTGACAGGCTATTCCGGTATCGAGGCTCTCAAAGGCCGCATTACAGAGCTAGAGAAACGAGTTGCAGATGCTCAAGACCTAGTGCGTTCCTCGCGACTCACATACAAGACTACAGTCGCAGACCGAGCCTCCACACAGCGCGAAGTCACTGGGTTGTTGGCAAGAAAGGATACTTGGAATCCCAATGACCTCGAAAGATTCACGGCGTTGTATAGGATGGATCACAGTAACGAACAGGCAGTCCAAGAGTCCGCGACGAAACTGGCGGATGCTGAAAGAGAAGCCGAGCATGCGGCTAGTAAACTGAGCTCTAGTATCTTGAGTCGTTACCACGAAGAACAAATTTGGAGTGACAAAATTAGACGGATGAGTACATGGGGGACGTGGGGATTGATGGGTGTCAACGTTCTATTGTTTTTGGTGTTCCAGTTTGGATTTGAGCCATGGAGGCGGAGGAGGTTGGTCCATGGATTCGAAGAAAAGGTCAGGGAGGCTTTGGCGAAGGAGAAATTAATTCATTCTCAGGAGCTTGAAAGTCAAGAGGCGGAAAAAGTTCCCCTCGACGGTGTTCATGCCGCTGGGATTCAGGAACTGGAGCAGGAAGTCGAGGGCTCTACAGATTCATCACAGCCAGCCGTGGAGGCCGTGGTGGCATGTGCAGAGGGAGAGGCTCCAGAAGAGAAATCTGGCGATCCTGGCGTTACAGAAACGGAGACACCCTCTATTCTTGATTTCAAAAGGCCCGAAACCTGGAGGCCAGCAGTGGAAGATCTCTTCAGCAAGAGACCAATACAGATGCGAAAACAGGATGTCACGATTGTTGCATTAGAAGGCGCTGCAACGGGGGTAGTCTTAACTGCCATTATCGCCACTCTTCTCCGTCCATCTTAGGCGGAGAATGTATATACTTAATCAAACTGTACAATAGGAATAATACCCAATTCTCAATTCCACCCTTGGCGCGTTCTAGCAATTAATGTAGTAAGTTCTGGCAAATTATACAATTTAGAAGCTGACGGGGAAATAGCAGGCTAAGTGAATGCCACATGCTACAAAAAGTCCTTGAAACCAACCTTCCTACCAATTCGTTTCCGTCGTGTTGAGAAGAACCCGGCAAATTGTAGAAGCTTCACTTCGTATCACCTAAAGGTAAAACTGCACTTCTTTAATCGTCCTAATCCCCTCCTTCGATAAATGATAGGTCGTATTAATTACTCTCGCCATTCTCGTCTTCATTTTGTTCGTAATTATCCTAGAACTTCAATCCAAAACTTATGCTAAAATATACGAAATCACTGGCCAGTGCCGCTTTTGCAAAGCCACTGATTGAGGAGTTGAGAGGCAACATAAACAATTCAGTGACAAAAAGTCAATCGCTTGCTCTATACGTCTGGAAGCGCCATGGATATCTACAACCACCCTGCCTTTAACTGGCTCGAGAATTGCCTGCGTCGATGCCTACCCGCTTCCGATCTCGATCTTCCGACTTCGCAATACTCCTCAAGGCGCCGTCGCAGACTGATCCTCGACTGCATCGGATGCCTACGCGAGTGCCACCCGCAGGAAATCGAAGAATGGTTATTGCACTTCGCCATTTGGGTTGTGGCGGTGAAATTGTGTTCGTAGATTTTTCCACTACAGCGGACTGCGCTGATTTTCAAATCACAGTCGGAATGCTGACACTCTGGGTGTTTGGATATGGAATTACTGAGTATCCATTTCCAACACCGGTTCAATTGGGTTCCGCAAAGGAGTTGACGGTTGGGCCTGATATCACTGTTCCGTTTCCTGGTCCACATTCGCTTTGGCCGGCCCCACGAGGTATGATGCTTCTCGATATTGCAAAATCGACCAGAAAAATCGACTGCCTTTCCTTTGGACAGCCTCGTTGAAGGAGGTTTTACTCACAGTAAGCTCTATCGTTGACTCTAGAAACGAAAATCAATACTGAACCCTTTCTAGGAACCCAATCTCCCTTGTTTCCTATGGACGCCGAAAGTTTGGAACTTCCAATACGAGGAAATAACAGAGCTGCCAGCACTTGAGATATTTGCTTGCAAATTAAGTGAGGTATCACTACTTGTTTCCGGCACTGTTCTGCTGTTGCTTGTCTAGCTATCAGAATAGTCCCACTCAATAATCTTGAACATCTCAGGCTACAAATCATCTGTTAACACCGGTGCCCATCCGACCCAGGCATGGATGCCTCGCCCACCTTCGAGGGGTCGATAAGCCACTGCCCCAAAGACCTCTGATACGTCTGCAATGCTGAATTCTTCTGGCATTTACCGCCTGATCATCCGGAAATATATTCTTTGACTCATCTTCGGATCTCTGTCGTGTGCACCATAGTGAGAGACAAGAAAATACAATCTCAGTTTAACTGCCAGCTTGCCATCAATTCCTTTGATAAATCCAAGACCTGGAATCAATTTCTTGCTTGTGTGCGGGCCCTCAGAGCCGGCAGCGAGAACAGTACAGAAGCGTCGAAGCTCAGAACATGGTATGTTTTTTGGAGAATTTGCTATTATGTTCTCCACGATGACCGAGGCGGATAATGGTGCGCTGAGCATAAAAGTTGGCCCGAGATATCGTCCCGTGGTCGAGGTCAAGTGAGAAATATACAAAGCTGTCGGGCTCGGGTCCTTCTTTCAAGGACATCGTATGCTTTAGGAATCCCCAGACAAAGTGACTGTCTGTTGCATAATATGCCCCCCCCCCTCTTCTTTTCTGGTCCTTAGCTACATTCAAAGGCGCAGCTAAGTAAGCTCTCAACCACGCCTTTTGCTAAATGGAGATGGAACAGCATTTTCAATATTTGTTTGGGTACCCATTTCCTTCATTTCCGAATTTTTGCTTGCCAAATTATACACTTACCTCTACCCGATGTGTTATTCACACATGGACAACAGGCCTTGAAACCATTGACTTCAATTTCCCAACGATGTACTATTCACAACATTCAACCTCACACACCCAAAGAAGCTCTAACATTGCTAACTTAACAACAACGCTAGCCTCAATCTAAAACCTCACAACCCTGCCCTTCTCCATCCCCTCCTTCTTCCTCTTCGCCCGCTCCTTGATAAACCTCGCCATCTTATCCTGATGATCCTCCAAATCAAACCGATAAACAAAAGGTGATATTTCAACTAGATTTCCCCTCTCTTTAGCCCTTAATATCAAGCTTGAGATCTCGTCGGCATCAAATTCCGTCCCATAAGTGCGATTTATCGTATCCTGAAGTTCAAGGAAGCTAAATGATGTAGTGGTCTGATCCAAGTATTCGGATTGAATATTGAGACCTAGTGGTGGACGACGCGTTAAGTTAACACCGAAAATGTGGCGTGCTGACTTGGAGAGGAAGGGCTTTGGTGATGGTGGGGGAGCTGGAAGTGGTCCTACGTCTTCTGTCGCGACTGTTGAGGTGGAGTTTGCGTCTATGTTCGAGTATTGAGATGATGATGATCCTGGGGAAGGGACGTGAGCGCGGGCGGGAGAAGCAAGAGGTGAGATTCTTTCAGACCCTCGCGACTTGTGTTTTGGTCCGTCGCTATTCTTTCTTCCCGGGTGTTTTGGTGGTATTTGGGGAGGGTGGGTTTCTTCTGAAGAGGACGGTGTGGTATTGACTCCGGGGGAGCTTGCGTGTTTAGTTTGTTGCGGGGATACCCTGTATCGATTGGGTTGAATAGTAGTTTGTTCTGTTTCTGGCATTTGGGTTTCATGCGGTACGTGGTTCCTCGCAGATGTCGGAGAAGAGGAAGAACTCATTTTAAATGTCCGTTTGTTTTTGTGTGTAAAAGCGCAAAAAGAGTCGAGTGTTGATTTATAGTAAATTTTGACAAAGATATTGATGGCAGTCATTCACATGCAGCTTCGTCCATGAAAAACTTCAAAGAACCTCCAAACATTCATACTCCTATTGCCATTACATAACTCCGTCATGTTAGAATCGGAAAACTAGTATTCGACTAAACTTCAGTAGCAAATCGTAAAGCGTTGAACAACCATCACGAAACCATCAGCTTCAGTAATTATGCTTACGTTCCTCGATATAAATATTGATGCCAGTTTGTTTGTTGAACCAACAATTGTGTGTCTTCCAACCTTTCCTGGGATCCACAAGTCGCATCCGGAATTCCCTAACAATTTGCGGAACCAATTTGTACATCTCGCTTAAAGAAATCTAGTCCTGTCAGCAACCTAGTTCCCCCTATCATATCCTCGCTTAGAGCCACCCCCGATAGACAAAAAGCAACTCACATTTTTGCCAATACAAGTCCTTGAACCAGCACCGAATTGTATCATCGTTTTATCCATTCTCAAATGTTGCCCACTATCGCTATCGATCCAACGAGAAGGATTGAACTCATCTGCATCTCGTCCGAAAACACCCTTGTCATACTGAACCACGGCGGCATTTATGCCAACGCGATAACCAGAGGGGAAGTAGAATCCAGAAATGGTGGATCCACCATTGGGGACTAGTCGTGGCATTGTGAGACCCACGCTGGGGTGTAGACGCATTCCTTCGTTAATGCATGCTTTGAGGTAGGGGAGCTTGATGGCTTGTGCGTAGAGAACAGGCATTGATAACGTGTCGTTAGACATGGCATTATCTACCTCGGTGGTGAGTTTCGAGTATGCGTCTGGGTTGAGCATTAAGTGATAGAGAATACTATTTATTGCTGCTGCTGTTGTGTCTGCACCAGCGAAGCTTGAGAATTTATCAGATTCGTTATTCAAAATGGAGTTGGAGATTGCAAACTCACAGTGAGCTATGAGACTCGACGCAAACATCCTTTTCTGTGAAGTCAATCTCAACCCCTCTGTCAGCCTCAATCTCCAGCATTTTTCGAAGAATATCTCTCCTGTCATCTTTCTTCTCCTCAATTTCCTGTTTACGTCTCTTCACTGCCGTCTTTGAAGCTGTATTGATACGTTTGACAGCACCTAGAGCCCCTCGTACTGACGGCGAAAATATCACGGTGGAGAGGACGTATGTTTTGGTTAAGTAGGATGGAAGTGTACCGCCGATTGTAAATGCCGAAAGAAGGGAGTCTATTGCCTTCATATAACCCCCAATATCCCTTCGTTCTCTCATAAAACCAAACATCTTGCCGAAGAAGAGCTCCCCAAGTACATCAAATGCGTACCTGGGAGGCATGTAAGCGATAAACCAACATCCGTCGGTTCGATTGGAAGTTTGAAAATAGGGATTCGCTTACATGTTTATCCAGAGACCAAGATCGACCACCTTTTTCTGCACAGCAAACTCACGCATATTTTCACAGAAGATTTCCGTACAAGAGTTTATCGCGTGTTCGTTTTCAAGAATGCTAGACATGGAGTAGGTATTGTGGACAATGCGTCGTCTCTCCGTGTGCGCCTTTTCGTCACGGGTAGAAAAATGACCAACATAGCCATTATTTGGTGGCTCCCAAGCTGAATAGTAGTCGGTCTAGCAATATGAACTTCCATACCAATGGATGTGGGGATAGGAGGCATACCTTGGTGAAGATAGTCTTTGTGCCATAAATAATCTTGATAGCTTCTGGATCAGAGCACGCAACTTCATTAGGAGCAATGCGAACAAGATAACCTAAATTGCATGTTAGTCGATTGAATTTTACAATAAAGCGGTTGTTTTTGAAGATTATTACCATGCTTTTTGTGTAAGGCTCTCTGGATTTTCTCCATATCACCTTGCATTGTCTTCCAAACTATCCATGCTCTCGATATGGAGGCGAGGAACGGCCCTGGAACACCGCGGAGTGGGTGAAAATAGCGGCAGTATACGACCCAGGTACCGAAATATAGGCAGAAGACAGTGACTGCCGTCTTTATCGGTGGAAAAATGCCGAAGAGCATTGGACTTCTTGCGAAGGAAGAGGTATCTGACGTCACTACAAGTTATGTGGGAATGAGGGGTCGTCAGACCCGATACAGCAGATCAAGAATGCGGGTTTGCTTTCGGTGTTGATCGCCTCACCTTTCAGACCAAATGTATGTTGTGAGGAGCCGTAAGGTAGATGCGGGCACACTGATGTCGTTGATGAAAGTAGGATATCTAGAGTTGTGTCAGAATGAAAATCTTGGTCTTGACTGCCAGACTGCCAACCTGGGTCTGAGGTTACACGGAGCTATCCCATTTATGATACCTTGGGTAGCGCAATAGTCACAAAAGCAGTTGTGTCGATGAAAAAAAACCCCAAAAGCCGCAGTGGGAATAATTGGAAACAATTGAATTGGGGTTGCTTAGTTGGGGTTTCTTGAGAAACGGCAGCTCTCACGATGTCGAATATCAAATAATAGTAGCAATGAGCTTACAAACTATGTGCGACTATAACCCACGAGATTCCACCCCTAGACGAGATAATATCAGCACACTAACAGTGAAAGACCCAGAATCCTCTTAGAAAATTAGAGACAATCCTTCCAAGCCACAGGTCAAATTTTGTGCGGGCAAGTCCACTGCACCGGGGTCGTATGGTAGCACCGTTTCAACGTGGATAGGCTAAGCGAGGACAACACTCCGTAGTACACTTCTGCGCTCTCTATTATAAGTTAGATTTCTGAAAAGTGTAGCAAGTTGTCGGTTCGTGGGTGAAAGTCACTTTAGTAGCTTCGCCCTGAATAAGGCAAGGCTAGAGACTACGCTAACTCACGCTGGCAGAGTGTGATCACTAGGGCTCCTAAACTTTCTTAGATAGTTAATCATTTCTTACTATATACTTTGATACCTACTTTAGCTAACACTAATTAGTATTAGCTGGATAGACCTGTAGATAGTTATAAAGTACTCTACACTCGCCTCTTCTCTCCTTATCTGGTTTTACTAGTATTACAAAAGGGATATAATCCACATAATCACAAAGCTCCGCCAAGCTGTGACCAGTGAATGACCCACTTGCTAATTGATCAGCTGATCTTATCGCTGATCTCGCCGCCGCTCAGCGAAGCAAACCCCCCACACCCCCCGTTGAGATTTACGAAAGGAAAGGATTTTCAGCGAGCTATTAACATTCTCTGATTCTTGCGAGACAAATGATACACTGGGCAGAAAGATTGTTCAATGGGGTAGAACGATGGAAAAATCTTAGCGGAATAAGGTTGAAAGGATAGTAGGACTGTAAGAGTCTCGTCGGTGAATTAATTTTTGTGTATATTCATTAACCTGAATCAGGAAACCTGTGAAACAATCTTTAGTTGGTCACTCTTCTAGGACAGCTGTCAGGTTGAAGTTTTGTTTTTGTAAGCAATTATTACTCGATGAATGGTTCTGGTCATTCTTTACAAGCATAAGCTAAGAGCCCTTTTGGCACCTTATTTGTATTCGTAAATACACCACCAAAAGTCGAATCGAATAATCGTTACTTTCCAATTCACGAATTAGCCCTTGAATCATAAAACCGTTTGGTAAGAAGTGTGTATTCACGAATAGAATTCGATTTTTATGCCGGATATGGTCTTAGCAGCGCTGAAATCAATAATCTTGAAAAATCCCATGCAAAAGTGCTCTATTCATGAATGGGGTGCTGAAGGTCTATTCACAAGTAAAGCCATTGTTCGATTCAAGCCCTTGTACCTCAACACCATGGGGCCAATACCCCGTTCTGTCCAGCAGAGATGTGCTATCCTCAACCGTAGATGTGGTGTAATTGCAAGCGTAATGGCGGCTACATGTGCAGTTTTATACTGCAATCTTACCTTCGTCAAAAGACCTCAGCATATTTCGAGGCTTCGTGGCGCCGAGTGGGTGGATGAGTTGCTTGTAGGGGACAATATCGGTATATCGAAGATTCAATACAATTCACCATTCACTAGGTACAATCACCGAATATAATCACTGAAAAGAATAAGTTTTCTTGTCATCGATGGTGATTTACTCTACGAATATAACCAAAATGACTAATTACTGTGACTGTTTGGGCTTGTTTCAAAGCCTTACACTGCCCCACCTATCCATAATCTGCACGTTATTCATTCCCCTCCTTGAGCTCTTGGTTCTCTCTTGTTGTTACCAACTTCAGTTTGAGAGGAAAGAACTCTAAGAACTGCTAAGAGCAAGGACCTAGTCCTCGGCTCTCAACAGCTATAAATCTACGTCGAGACTGCAAGCACAACCTAATACAAAAGACAGCAAAACAACACTATTCAAACCTCAACATCCACCAGTCAAAGTCATCAAACTCAACCCCCACCAGTCAAATTCATCAAACCCCGATCTCCACCAGCCAAAGTGGTCAAGCCAGTAAACCTGTCTCTAGAAATGGAGCAAGGCAAGGTCGACGTCGATATCAATAAACCAAATGAGGAAGTTTCTACTACCTTTGGCAAAGAGCTTATAGTGCTTGCTGCACACCTGATCATCGAAGCAAGGCCCTCTCATCCCAGTACCTTTAACAGGTCTTCCTACGAATCTTTACTAGCACTACCAGCTACCAAAAAGGAGGATATAGAGTTCTGGGACAAGTATGGGCCTTTGTTTCTTGGTGAGATTCACTAGGCAGCCTAGAAGTGCGAAATACGTGGTGAATCGCTGATTACCTTTTCGTTTATTGGGTATCCCAACGAGGAATTCCACCCAGTGATACAAATTATTCTTAATACCCACGAAGTTAGTTAATCATTGTTTTTTCATCTGTTAATTTAGAATTAGCTAACATAAGAAAGGTGGCTGGTTTTGAGTTTGCGAGTGCGATTATCCATGGAGTCCGCAAATGGTTAAACCACTGGGAGGACAAAAGGTAAGCTTTTACTATCTAGTATATTACTTTCTACAACACTAACTAGCATCATCTTTAGCAATCCTATCTACGTCTACGTCTGCGAACACGTCCCTTCAGATTTAGGTTCGGATGCAAATGGTCCCAAATCGCAGTATTCTGTTAATGGACACATATACGACGACTTGAAGAACAACAAACTGTACCTTGGGTCATCACTTTCGGTTGATCAATCTGCCGATCAGTTTCTGTCCCCAACCACGAATGTTGAGCCCCCAAGCAGAGGCACGGGTACCTTTACTTGCTTTGTCCAAGATAATACTGCTGGTGTATATGGACTGACCTGTCGACATGTCGTCGATCCTTATGCACAGTTTGATCGCTCTCAGCCACTCATAAAGATTATTAGCCCGCAACTTGAAGACCACGAGATGACCAAAAAGTAATGCGATTTTCATCAAATGACCACCATGGAAAAACCTCAATACTTCGGTACATTGGAGGCAGCTTCTGGAACAGCAGCAGACAATAATTACAACCCTGAAGTAGCAGATTGGGCGCTAATTAAACTTGACGCAAGTACTGAGACGATAAGAAATCAGGTAACGGACAGATTATAATCCTTGCTTGGGTTTTATATGCTAACGTTATTAAAGTTCCCCCAAACTCTCATTGACGAGATGGATCTGCCAGCCCAAGCGCTCCAGGAGTTGAATGCTACATTTTATAGCAAGCTTGACAAGAAGCGTCTTCACAACATTGAATCCCCTCCTCCAAATCTACAAGGGGATGCATACGAGTATCTCACTAATGGCAGAACTCTCAAAGCTCATTCTCTGCTTACACCCAACGATTTCAAGACAAAGGCTCGATTAGCTATCAAGCCAAAGAGCCGTACCACCCAAAAGGTAACCTGGGGCTGGGTCAACCCAGCTAATTTGGGATGGGCGGACTTCTGGGGGAGTATTATGAGAAAGATGTGTCAGACTATAACAAGTATCTCACTATTGTTTGTCCAAAGGTGGGAAGTGACTTCTCGGCTCCAGGGGATTCAGGTGCAATTGTCCTAGACAGCAACCTCCGCCCTTTTGGGTATGTTACATGCGGGGGCAAGGGCTTTACAAAGAGTGGCGAACACAGGGTCTCTAAGGAAAAGGGGTTTGATTTCACAGTATCATCCCTTTGGAAAAGGTGTTCAAGGAGATTGCGGAGAAAATGGGGTGGGCTGAAGGTAGTGTTTCTTTAGTATAATAGCGGCATGGTATTTCCACGGAAACTCTCTAGCAGTGCTGACGTTGGTTTGAGAGTTTATGCTTGAGAGTTTATGCTTGAGAGTCATTATTTGCAGAGTTGAACGGGTGGATAGGCAGGATGTATTCGAACTCTAGTGTCTTTGTCTTCTGGCCAAGAGTCTCTTTCCTTACTGAGAATAGGGCTGGGTTATCTTTAATGAAATTCTTGCTTCTAGCTGTCTCTATACAAGGGCTGATAATTAGTGAGTGCCATTCGCTTGCACCACACAGGCCATTATCGTGGCACTCACTAATTACTAGCCCTTGCAACTGTTCTACAGTTAAGTGACAAGAGAGACTCCTAACTTAGTACGACCAGCAAGACGGTTATGAAAATAAAGTCATTACACTTCAGAACAACCAGAGATATACACCAAGATATACAAGGCGGAATATACGAGAATGTTGATTTCCTTAATATAAAGAATACCATCATAATCAGATGGACACTAATCTATAATTACTAATACATACTGATACCACCCGAAGTAGTAGTAGCACAATTATTTTCCTTAACCAGACGCATCAATCTACATCTCAAGTTTTATAAGAACATCAAGGTGTTTACAAAGAAAGGAAAGTCGTGAATAGAATTTTGTCTACTCAATAGCATTGAAAATACGGCGAAGAGGATAATAACATAAGTGAAAAATGTCCACATTCATAGCCCTAGCTCTTTCCCAAAATTTAATGAACAGAGGAAAGCCCGGGGTATCTGAAATCCATACCTCCTACAATCAAGAGGCTTCTCAATTCCCTTATTTGAACCCCACGAAAACCCGTGGGTGCTGTGACTTGCGCCAAAAACTCCTTTTGAAAATGCCGCTAATGATTTTGATCCCGTATTCTGACCAACTCCTTCATTACAACGTCACAATACTCGAGACGCCGCTCAATCTGATTTCCCCATACTTGTACTCCATGCCTCATCGGCACCTTCGTCTTTACCTGCAGCGCCGACGATGAATTCGAGGACCTTGCTGACTCTTTCGTTGAGTATTCCTGCCTGTCCCATAGTCTCTGTTGGGGTGATTCCTCTCGCTTGTAACCCGGCAACTTTTGCTCTCCACGCCTTTTCTTCTCTTTGTTTTAGGGCGCGATCGACGCGCATAGGCACAGCAAGTGTGACACGCACGAGATGGATGGTGAGCCTGGCCCTTCCAACTACATCCAAGTATCCTAACCCCATCAATCGCTTTTGGACTCGATGGATTCGACCGAGTTCGATGTAAATAAGTAGGGCATATGTTCGTGTGGTTAGAACCAGTTCGCGAATGCGAATGAAAGAGCGTTCAACATTTATCACGACCTCTTCACTAACGAGATTTGGATATTGTGAGTGCAGTGACTCGAGCCATCGTCGAACAATGACAAAATCCCCGGAAATAAATTCCTGCAGGATGGCCTCGACAGCGCTTCGGAAAGTGTGCTCGCCTCCCAAGAAGGATGTTTTGTCTGGGAGAGCAGAGGATGTGGGTTTAGAGGCGCGGTCGTATGTTCTTCGCGCGCTGGGAGATTTGAGTATATCGAATGCGAAACCGAGGCGCTGAAATGCGCTGCCCAAAGTCATTAGATGCAGGCGATGGTAATTGCCGGAGAAAGAGTAAGTACCTGGTAGATTCGGCATGGAAGGGGGGTTTATCTGGGTGGCAGATCTTGGATCTTTCTAGGTAACATCGTCGCAATTCGCTGGGAGAGGCGGATCTGGGTGCGCCTAAGATTTTATACAACTTTTAATGCTGTTTAGTATTCTTCCGTTCAATATATTCAGGTTTTTCTACTTACGTCTTCCTCGTGAAGGACGTCTGTTGGTCGTGGGCTGGAGTCAGCATACTTTTTCTTTCTTTGCCTCTGGGATCACATGTAAAGAAAGATCTCTCGACTGACCCTGGATAATATCGTTTTTCTGATCGAGGAACGCCTGCTGTGTCCGACTGTTGTCATCAGACATTATAGACGCATTTAGAGGGCAAACGAGCGGGAAGGGGAAGGGGACATAGTGACAAATATCATACACGGTGACTACAAGAAAAGAAGGGGGGAAGAAGGAAGAGGGGGGGGGATTGAAGTTGATCGAGGTCCGACTGGAACACCACCCAATTTCACATGCGACGCTTATGTCAACGTCTTGTCCGAATTTCACATGGCGACGGCGAATCGGGCTCCGCGGGGAGACCAGTGTCTGCCGAATCTGACAAGACACGGGCCGATACCGGGTCGCTCGGGATCCTGTTTCACTTCCCTGCCGAGCGATTAGATAGGGACGACGGGACTGGGCTGGAAGCTTGATTTCACTAGGAAACCAAGAGGAACAACACTCACAACATCCCCAGCACCACATGATTTTAGAAAAAGGTGCATATTGCTAGAACCTCACAGATCAACTACGAAACTCGTCTTTTCAGCAGCAAATCCATGACTTTCTCATCATGGCAGATCAAGAAGAGGGCGCGCCCCGCCGTGGTCGCTCTCCACCAGGAGGTGACAAGTCCAGCAACCACGTTCATTTCGATGCCGCCAGCATAGCTACTGCATCAACTGCCGAAAACGGCTCTGGTGATACCTCTGTTATGACCTCTCCATTGAGTATGGATTTCAGAAATCCCGAGGTCGACGACCAGGAGCTTCCCAAGTTCCCCTCCCTTCATAACAACAATCCCGATCCGAGAGGCGATGGAGCGGACGATGAGGAGTCGACTGCACAACCATTTCAAAGGACGAGAAGCCCCGGGTCGGATTTGAAGAGGAATAAGGGGGCGGAATATGAGAAAGTTGGGGATCAGGGAGTGTGCAAGATGCACAAGTTCTCTTTGTACGAAACGGCAACGCGATATTATATTGTTGGGGCCGATGTTATGGATAGGCGATTTCGAATTCTCAAGATTGACAGGACGGCCGATGCTGGGACTCTGAGTATTGCAGAAGACGAGATTGTGTATACCAAGCAAGAGATGATACAGCTCCTCAATGCGATTGATGATGGCAACAAGAGCGCGGGTGGCATGAAGCTCAGAAGTAGTACTTGGGGCTTGCTGGGATTCATACGCTTTACGGGGGCATACTATATGATTCTCATCACAAAGAGGAGCGCTGTGGCCATGATTGGAGGTCATTTCACGTATTCCATTGATGGTACTGAATTGGTTCCATTAACTACGGGCTCCAGCTCTCGATTCAAACCAGACTTGAAAAATAGCGAGGAAGCACGGTTCTTGGGAATTCTCAATAATCTTGACTTGAATCGTTCTTTTTACTTTAGCTATTCCTACGACATTACAAGAACTCTGCAACATAATATTATCAATGAGAGGGCAGCTGTAGCGAAGGGCGAACCATACCCCCACCCCCAGGATTACAATTCCATGTTTGTATGGAACAGCTATATGCTTGAACCTGCTGCCAAAGAATTGAAGAATACCCATGACTGGTGTTTGCCCATTATCCATGGTTACATCGATCAATCTGGTAGGTCAATCTGGTGATGTGAAGGTTCTTGACTAATGCACACTAGTCATCGCGGTTTACGGCCGGAACGCATACATCACGGTCATCGCTCGGCGCTCAAGATATTTCGCAGGAGCTCGCTTCCTAAAGCGTGGCGCTAATGACTTGGTAATGTTCATGCCATCTCCAGCCAATGCCATTTTACTAATTCATTAGGGATACGTCGCCAATGATGTTGAGACTGAACAAATAGTCTCGGAAGCTCTCACAACCTCATTTCATGCCCCAGACGCCAAACTTTTCGCCAGCCCCAACCACACGTCCTATGTCCAACACAGAGGAAGTATACCCCTATATTGGACACAAGATAACACAGGAGTCACTCCAAAACCACCAATTGAACTGAATCTTGTCGATCCTTTCTACAGCGCAGCTGCTTTGCATTTCGATGATCTATTCAAAAGATATGGTGCACCAATCTATGTGCTAAATCTTGTCAAGTCTCGTGAACGAACACCTCGAGAGTCCAAATTATTGAAGGAGTTCACAACATGCATCGATTATCTCAACCAATTCTTACCCAAAGACAATAAGATAGTCCACCATGCCTGGGACATGAGCCGAGCGTCCAAAACTAACGACGCGGATGTCATCGGAACTCTCGAAAATATTTCAGAAGAGGTTCTTACTACCACCGGATTCTTTCATAATGGAGATGGAATTACGACGATGCCTAAAGTGCAGAACGGAGTTGCAAGGACTAATTGTATTGACTGCCTAGACCGAACGAACGCTGCCCAATTCATCATTGGAAAGAAAGCACTGGGATATCAGCTTCATGCTTTAGGCATCATCGGAGATCCTATGGTTGCTTTTGATACGGATGCTGTTAACCTGCTCACTCACATGTATCACGACCATGGCGACACAATTGCTATCCAATACGGTGGTTCCCAACTGGTAAACACCATGGAAACATACCGAAAAATCAACCAATGGACAAGTCACTCTCGTGACATGGTAGAAAGTTTCAAACGCTATTATAATAACTCCTTCCTCGACGGCCAACGACAAGAAGCATACAACCTCTTCCTCGGAAACTACATCTTCACTCAAGGCCAACCCATGCTCTGGGATCTCGCAACAGATTACTATCTCCACCACGCCAATCCACGAGCATGGTCCGGTCGCCATCGAAGAAGCTACATCAACTGGTACACACCAGCTTACCTCGAGCAACGCGTACTTCCACCATACATTGGCCCTTCCGGTCTCTCAATCGACAAACCCATAGGTTACTTTGACGACTACTGGTTAGAATTCTACAAACCGCTCGCTCTCTCCTCCGTCCAAAAAGTCTTCACCTACATGGGTCGCCAAAAGCTAAACTCAACACTACGTTACATACCCCCCAAACCCACACAAGAAGGTCGATACGACCTCTCCCCCTTCAAAGTCCGCACAGAACAAGACCAAGATGTCCCCGAGAAAAAAAGACCCAGGCCTAAAGGCGTGACGATCTTGGAACCCAGCGAGCAGCTAGGGGAGGAAAATGATGCTGATGATGCGGCCTCCATAATGTCGACGGCTACGTCGACGAAGAGAATTAGTATTCAGAGATGGCTGCAGCCGATTCATGAGAAAAATCTTCAGACGCATGGAATTATGAAGGATACTACGGGACGGAATTCGGAGAAGGAGGAGGTGAAGATGAAATTAACACCGTTGGACAAGAGTAAAGCTGCGCAGTGGACATTCACGCAGGTCGTGCATGAGAGTTTGAACCCGAGTGTGAGCCAGGAGGACACGGATGATTATGCGAGATACATTGAACATCCACAACGGCTTCCGCTTGTTGTTAGTACGGAGGTGCCGAGGGAGTTTGATGGCGAGTATGAGAATTATGTGAGGGGGAGCTGGATGGATATCGGGATTGTGGGAGTGGGTGGGGATTATGTTGATGAGGATGAAGGGGTGGGTTTGGGTGTGAGTGTGAGAACGGGGGTTAGTGTTACTGAGCATGGAATTGGGGAGGCTGTTAAGATGGGCATCAAGGAGGGGGATTTAGAAGAGTATCGGAGTTTCTTTCGGGTGGCGGAGAATCCTTTGACGGTCAAGGAGGATGATTTAGGGAAGAAGAGGTATAAGGCTTATAGAAAGTGGTTGATGGGGAAGAGTCTTTTTAAGCAACAGCCTGTCGATTGACAGTATTTGTAAGTTGGGATGGGTTTATGGAATTAGCATACTCGGTAGCATGGTGTTTTGGGGTTTGGAGTTTACGCTAGGGTTGGGTTTGAAAAGGATGGGATGCATAGATTGATACCATAGTATACGAATATTACTTTTGCATTCATTATCTTCCTTCGAAAACTACTTTTCTCTTACTCATGCAACATCTTCATTACTTCCACTCTCGCCACCTCAGTATGCCCCCTCCCTCTTTCTGTAATCAGGAGTAGGCACATTAGTCGGTTCCTTCAAACTGGTCCAAACCGGCACTCCTGCCCCCAGCGTAAAATTCGACAATTTCACACCCTCCTTTTCCTGTCCCCAGACCAAAACAGCAAGCCAATTCGTCCCATGATAATTCAGGACTCCCTGCGGAACAGGGAATGCATCTTGGGGTCCAACATTATTAATGTACTTCCCATACTGCCATCCATTAACATAAAGTTGGACTCTATAACTGGCCGTCGCTCCAGAACTCGTGGTTCCATTTCCAAAGTTGAATGAGATGGGGATATCGTAGTGCTTGGGGAGGTTCAAGTCAAAAGAGGTTTGGTAGAGTGAGACTCCCGGTTTTGTAGTCCCTACCAAGGGGGAGAGAGAAGACCAAGAGCGGTTCGGAGGGTAAGGTTGTGTGTACCCCTGTCTCTCCGCAAACAGACCTCCTTCATTCAATGGACCGCGGACTTTATCAACATATGCTTCGCCCCCCAGGTTTCCCGTTAATTTCCATGATATAGCGGTACCCGGACGACCGGAGAGGTCGTAGGAGAGTATTCCTCGTGGAGTCTTCATCTCATCGGGTCCTACGACCCAATTCTCTTGCAGGCCATTGTTGTCAATCACCACTGTGAAAATATAGGTCTGTCCTGCACTCAGGTTGGGAAGTGTGTATGTGGAGTTGTAGGCTAAAGCTCTGTCGCTACCGGTCCAGGAGCCGATGTAGGTAGCATTTAGCCATACGGAAGAGCCGAAACCACTTCCACCTTCGGTCTGGATTTTGAAAGTGCTCTCGTTTCCGGTTGCAACGAAAGAACCGCGGTAGAGGAGGACACCGGCGTGATAGCCGTAGTCGGATGAGAAGAGAGATGTTGGAGTCAGTAGTTTATACGGGTTCGTCGAGTTTGTCTTGGATGCTGCTGTCCATAGAGAATCGTCATATCCAGGTTGAATTTCGGGGAGACTGTCAAGGTGTTTCCAGTCTAGTTTGGAAAGGTCTGGAAGGGAGACTGAGGGGGCGGTATAGGGTAGGGTGGATGTCCATTCCCCGGTTACTGGATCCGTGGTGATTTCTAGTTTGATGTCGTTGAAGTGGAGAGAGCGTACGCTTGAAGGGGCACCGATTACTTTGATAGGTGTTGTCGCGTTCGTGTCTCCTGTTAAGTGGAGTGCTGGGCCGTTAATAAAGACTGTCCTAACGAGATACCCAGCTTGAACAATGACAGAAGTTCTTTTTTCAATGCTTGAAGTGCTGTAAAAATGTTAACAGGGGAAATTCGGTAGGTGGTCGAAGGGACTTACTATGCCCCCCAAGCATCATCTCGTACAAAGTCAGGAGTCCACAGGTTGTATGCCGTGTTTCGATCAAGCAAGTAGATGAACAGGTCGCCGACTTGAGCAACTTGTCGTGTCGTGGAAACTTTCCAGTTGAGTACAACGCTTCCGTTTTTGGTCATGGATACAATATCACTACCTTCGACTTGTTTCAACGTGCTGTTGGTAATAACCGCAAGCTCATGCTGTTCTCCCGGTCCACCATATACAACCAAGACTGATTTCTTCTCGAACTTTTTCCAAGTGAAGATCTCAGCTGAGGAGTAGAGAAGAGTGGTTCCACCGAGATCATAATCAGTGACATGAAACTTCGAATCTCGTCCACTCAGAGTCAGAGTTCCATCAATTTGAGGGATAGTTACTGTTCCTTGGCTGGTCTTTACATTCAACTTGTATGTTGTTGGAGTCGTCTTCTGATAGTCGGAATGTCTGACGATACTGAAAGCTGTTAGTTTTGCAAAATGGTGCCTGGAATGGAAGGTTCACATACTAAAAGTTGGTGGCTGAACCATTGCCGAGCAATGGAGTTGTGAATATCAAGGAGCTATCTGTGTAGGCTGTTGTGCTTGCTGCTCCTACAGAAGCTGTCAAAAGCGCTGGACTCACTTTGACAAAGTTGGCTTCTAACTTTAATTCGCTGTATTTCTCTCGGTATATTTCACGGTTTTCAGCTATGCTGGAACCATAGTCGTAACTTGTATAGCCACCAGCATGGCCTAAATTGCCCCAATTTCTGAGTTGTGTCAGTAAGTATCCCCTTGAAGAGTTACACGAAAGGTCCAGTTACTTACGTTCCACCGACTACAAAGATTAGCAAAACTTTTCATGACATCAAAACCAAGAAAAACTCACAAATCATATAAATGTTCAACAAAGTAGCACCCGCAGCAAAATTGTTCTTGTAAAACACTCTCTCAAACTCGTGATTGAGTAACTCGGAACATTGAGCAAACCCCTATATGACATCAGCCGTCATCTTTGTCAAGATATGTTGCTCGAGCTTACCAGTCCACCCCAAGGATCGAACGCACCACCTTGAAACTCAACGAGAGAAAATAAAGTAGATGGACTTTGGTTTTCGTGGGTTGCATGCCAATTTGTTGGTAAGTTTCTAGTGGGCCATGTTTTGGGATTGGCACAATCGAAACCCAGTGGGTAGGAGTCGTGACCATATATGTCGACATTGGCCTCTTGAGTTCCGTTCCATGTTGATCCAGGCGCGAAAATTCCTACAGATCGAAAGTTAGTCTACTTTTTTCGAGAATGTTGTGTAGTGAGAATAGGTGAACATCACAAACCCTTCGGTGAAGCATCGTTACTAATGAAAGGAACAACAATTCCCGCATCTCTAAGTTGCTTATTGATATACGCAAAGTACTGTGGATCCGGAAAGCCACCTTCAACTGGACCAGAAGCACCAGTGTATTCATTCTCGGGTTGAACCAAAATAACAGGGCCCCCATTTGTGATCTGAGCTTTCGCAATTGTCGCCCCAATGTGTGCCATGTAGTTATCTGTCGCAGCAAGGAATTCAGTGTTTCGTGTTCGAAGCTGTCCTTTGATGCGCTGCAGCCATCCGGGAAAGCCACCACCGCTCACTTCGGCATTGATGTATGGTCCAGGTCTAGCAATGAGATATATTCCTGCCTCTTTGGCAGCATCGAAGAATGGTTCCAGTGCAAAAACTCCTTCCGCAGTGTAGGTTCCTGGTTGCCCTTCTAGTAATGCCCAATCGACGTAGAAAGAGACACAGTTCTATGACGCATTAGAATAGTTTCAGGAGTTTTTATGAACCACCAAGTCCTCTAACTCCCGAGAATCACTTGCTGGAGCGTTATGAAATAAAAAAGAGGTGTACTCACAAAACCCAAGGATTTTATCTTCTGAAAGACATCAAGAAACAAATCTGTGACAGGCAAACGGTATGGATGGAATTCGCCAGAGAAGACATAGAGCCGCTCTCCATAAACTTTAATTGAGTGTTTATCAAATGTCACCTATTTAAATATTAGTTTAAGAAATTCTTCTTTTTGAGAACTTGGCCCAGAGCACACTTACAACATCTTGCAGTCCAACATTGTCTCTGTCAATAATTATCTGCCGTCCACCAATTGATATGGCAGCGGCTTGTGCCGCCAAAGCCAGGCCTGTTAGAGCACTGAAAAACTTCATTTCGACGAGAGGCACGTTAAACAAAAGCTCCAATGGCACAAGAAAGTAGGAGAAGAGGAAAGCAAATTCAACTTATACTCTGGACCAACAAGTAGCTATAGCTCGTGAATATCCTGGTACCACGCCATCTTTGTCATACATTGCCGCATGCATTCAATCCATCAAACCCGAGCTCGTATGTACAAGTTTTCTGGTAACCTTAGGAATCACGACAGGTCTTGCCAGGAACAGGTACAGAATTTGAGCAAATGACGCGGGGTAGAGCTCCCCAATCCAGGGGATTGACGAACCACAAAGCTTGAAATAAAACGCTGATCACGGTTGCTCATATCCGCCCCTCGTGCGGGGCAACGTCGTGCAGAGCAGTGTCTGCCTGATGCTATTCGGATGCGAGGCAGTTGGGTGAAAGCGCTCCAATCGGATTAAATGGAGATCAGCGAAAAGAAAATACAGGGACAAAACGAGGAGTGAGCGGGGATGGCGGGGAGATGATTGAAGTGATGCTCAAAGTCCGTCCGAGAGATCAACCGCAGACTTGTTTGGTGTTGAGCCTATTCAACCGTGTGCGATTAGCACACCGTTGAAGCCTGGGAAACACCACTGAGCTCATTGCTCACTATGGCGGACTTTCAACTTGTCCGGAGTATAGAATAAATAATATAAGGGGTCTTATCTAGAGGAGTGAGTTTCACTTAGGAGCTGGCTTTGAGGACATACTAAAATGAGGGAGGAGAGAGGAGGTTAGCGAAGCATCCGGCTAATATACAAGTCGGCATCGGTCCGATATTTTTCCGCATCCCTTCCCCGACTGCGCTCGGCAATCACTGTCTTTTGGAAGTCACAGCTATACTATTGAGGACGAGGCAGTCTTTGGCTAAGGAGGTTAGAAGAGCGGTTCTCATTAGCAGCGAGCGCTCCTCATTCCTCTTGAAGCGTTGTACTTTACTAGTCTAATCATCTCTTCAGAATTGTCTTGATATATTCCTGTTTGTAGAATAGGTATGCGCATGAGCAAACAATAGCTAACTGGGTTCTCTTTTTTTCTCTTCGCAATTACAAAGCACAAAGATTATCAAAATCTCAATCAAGTTTCGCTTTTCTTGTATCGTTGGAGTAATTACCTTCCGAGCGATAGCTTCATGTGGGTGTATCTATTTTTAGTTGGAGCAATACTCCGACTACTCGATTTCTTCCCAAATTTCTTAAAAATGCTCTGCCAATACTGTAATTGTATTAGAGGGTTGAAGAACCTAGAGTTACTACTTCGGTACGAACTTCTTCGTTTATACTCTAGACGAGAGTTTAAATACCCTTACGGCTCAACAAGTCTCTCTAGGAAAAATTCGTTGCTGAATTTTGGAAACATGACATCCAAGAAGCAGAATGAAGAGAACCCTCCTCAATCCGCTCCGTCGTGGAGTTGGCTTAGACTCGTCTTCATTCATTGTCCGTATTGAGGAATGCGATTCCAGTATCTTTCCCTACACCGGACGGCTCATAATCGAAACAAAACTAGAAAGGTTTTCCTCATTTGGAGAAATCCAACAATTTTCTTAAAGGGCTCGTTAGACGTGCATAAAGATCTCAATACACAAAATAGCGAGGGGAACAGCCATTTGTCCTCGCTTATCTGGCGACTTTATGTATAAAAGAATTTGATATTGTTCCAAACTGGAGTGTTTAATTCTTGAAACTTGTTCCGCTTCCATGGGGTGAAGCTTGTCGACGGGTTGGGATCTCGAAAAATGGGAATCCTTGGTGTTCTTCCGTAGGCTGGCTTTGAATTATGCGTTAGTAGAGTAGGGGGAGCTTATTTTTTTACGAGCTCCTTTTGAGTTTTGGAATTCGTGGCTGGAAGGAAAAAGGTTCTGCGGTTTTCAAGGACAGTTCGTGATCGATAGTGGAATCCGTGGGGGAGAGAGATATCCTGGAGAGTCAGATATCCTGACTCTCCCTTCCATTACTCGGCATACAATGCGCTGAATGAAGGCAATATAGTGCCCTGTCCACTCTGTCAACACATGACCGTCGCTTCTTAAACTAATAAATACCCACGACTTCTGAAGAAAACAAAAATGCAGGTGCACTCATGCTAGTCACGTGGTATGCGCTAAACCGTTCCTAGGTGGAACTGGGAATGGCCGAACCATTGATGCTCAAGTTGCGATAACAACAATTGACTGCCAACGCCAAACCACCAAAATGGCGACCTCCGTCCTTCGCAGATTCCTGATGCCTTCGGTGCGAATGCCCTTCTCCATATCTTCTAAGAAGGTCGCATCACCCACCCCCTCTCTTCGAAGGAATTTCTCAGCAACTCCGACGCCATTCGCAACATACAACCAAGTTGTGAAGGTACGTCCTCTGCGCCCTCCAATTTCCACACCTTAGGGAGAAATTGGTACTGATATTTTAATAGGGATGTCGAGTCCAACAACGAGCCCGTAAAGCCGTCTCCCCCGCCCTCCGCGATGTCAACGCCCCAGAGTTGAAGGGCGTCTGTCTGAAAGTCGGACTTACCTCACCTAAGAAACCCAATTCTGGACAACGAAAGACGGCAAGAATAAGATTGAGTACTGGAAGGATTATCACAGCATATATTCCTGGGGAGGGTCATAATGTGCAGCAGCATTCGGTGGTTTTGGTTCGTGGGTAGGTTTTGACTCTGTCCTTTAGGTTGGAACTGGACGGGACTGACGTTTGGTGATTATAGTGGGAGGTCTCAGGATTGTCCAGGTGTGAGATATCATTTAGTTAGAGGGGCATTAGATTTAGGTGGTGTCGGAAACAGAGTTACGAGTCGATCGAAGTATGGGGCGAAGAAACCGAAGAAGGCCACTGCATAAAACATCGAATCGGACGACCAGTATTGGAATCAAAAGGGCTGCGATCGAATACAGGCGAGCCGCTAATGCTATACAACAGGCGTTGAGACGGCATATTTAGTGTACTTGTATGTACCAATATATATTGTACAAATAAATTGCGAGGAGATTGGCGCATAGGAATGAAAGACGATATAAATGCTCGTGCAACTGCAGGTTTTACGCTACACATTCCTGGGCCTGGGCGACGATAGGATTTAAGCAAGCCTCGGAAGCTGGATTCTATAATTGCTTGGGGACAAGATGCGAAATGGGCGGAAGTGAAGATTGGTTAGAGAAAGCGCCTGCCTTGTTTATGATATTTCGAAATGGGGTCTTGATCGTATTCGATGTGTATTCACTATTTGTAGAATACTTTTTGAAATGGACTGTCGACTCAAACGGAGCTGTCCTACCATGAAAACGTATGTCCCAGATGTAGGATCAAGGTCAGTTACTCCTTCTTTTCCATTGTAGAGTGCTACATTCTCCATTTCGCTGTCCCGAATCAGCTTCAATACATCATTCTACTTCATTCACCCTAAGACTTCCAAAGCCGTGCTTCAGTTCACACAGAAGTAATGACACCCCCAAGGAGATCCAGCCTCTAAGCAGCCAAAATCCCAATCGATTGTTTTCCACTTCCTAGGCTCAGCCCCAAACATACTAGTGATCGTTCTCAGGCAGGACTATCATGTCCATTCGAGAATCCTGAATCTGCACTCGCATTATTTCAGGCACTTCTTGATGCTCCACACAAATCTGGAGAACAGGCCACACGTGAGTTCGGACATCACTGCATTAGAGTGATCGATGACGATCATTTTACTTGGTCCTTGGAATTCGTGGAGAAGGTGAGACGAGCCTCTCAATTCTTGAGAACAGAAACTCAAAGCTATCCCGGCGGAAGCCGCAAATATATTTGCCCTTTGCAGGCCAGAAGAAAAAGACGAGGCATTCAGCTTTTGTGTGCATTGTACAACCAACGAGTTATGAGAAGCTAGACGCATTAACAGAAGTCGCGAATTCTTTTTGTGCACTGCCTATAATTCCTGCTACAGTATTCAGAGTATGGGTTCAAGTAAGTCATCTAAACAGGGTAAACATGGTGCTACTGATCCTCATGCCCTCGCTAAGACCAGCCTCGCTTAAGATTAGTTCTAGAAACCACATTGAATTCCTCCTTACCTCCACAGTGAGTAAACGTCACTCCCAGTATTCTTCTCGCATGACGAAAACAAATCTCTAGTTCAAATATCGACTTGAGCATCCAGAGATTATAAAACAAGAAGAGAGTTCCTATTTCATAACAATGAAAGATTTATCATAGAATTGGTGCCTTATAAAATATAACACGGGTAATAACTCAAGCTATCTTGTAAGACGTACGTGGTTTTTGCCATTTTTCCATGCTAGTTTTGGGTTAGAGGCAACCCATGCATGCTTCTCACAAAAGTTGTTGTAAAAAACTGCTGCGCAAGTAGAAATTTAAAGCATCATTGGACATCCGTCCTGAATGCCCCAATAGTATCTTTTGAAGACTGTCGCTTTTGTAACAGCCACTCCTACGATTTAACTCAGAATAAATCCCTTCATGCTCTCATTTCCCAAGTGAGGATGTATTCAAAGAACACACATCCCCTTGGTTGTAACGCCTTCCGTGATGACCATTCGAGCTATCTAGATTCCAGAGCAGACCCAAATTCCCCAGGTCATAAACATCTCAGCATTTTCATCTCCTGTTATACACCCCGTACACCCAATACATAGGACATTTTCAAGCCAACCACTATCGGACACCCTCTCACCTCTCACTCTTCCAGCGCACTCCTCTCCAAAGCCTGCACAGCATTATCCAACTCCCTAATCCTCCCCCCAATCCGTCTCTTCACCTCCTCCCCATCCTCCCCCTTACAAGCCTCCTCAAACATCTCTTTTAATTTATCCAATTCCTCTCTAGCAGCTTCCCGGTCTCCCGCCCCATACACGGATTTCTTCTCCGTTTCCTCAGTGGCGATCTCGAATTCGTCGCGGGCGGTGAAGTATTGATCTTGGAGCGTTTCGATTAGTCCATCGGCTGAGGATTTAGTTGCGTATGTGCGAGAGAGAGAGGGAGGTTGTGAGGGGCGCGTGGATTTGGAGAGTTGGTTGAAGAGAGGGGTGGTGGGGAGCTTGGTTGCGAGGAGAGGGAGAGATCGGGAGGTTGAGGATGTGGAGAGGGCGCGTTTGAGGAGGGTAGTAGTTGCTTTTCGAGCTGGGAGGGCGCGGGGGGAAAACATCTTGTCTTTTCTTTTCAATTCTTGGAGTTGAATTGGTGTTGAATTTCCAACTGCAGGGCCAACTGAAGCTTGCCTTGCTATGACGGAGATCGCGGCTGCACGTCGGGGTTTCAAGCTCCAGGGGCCGCGCAGCACAGCCGACTTGAGGATCAATCAGAACACCTTGACGGCAACAACATCCTCAACTATTTCTCCTTCAGCAACTTGCCATAGCTTGGACTCTAGCCATGGCGAAAGAAGGAGAATCTCCTCCATTGTATCTTGTGGCTTACGAGCAAGCAAAGCAATTCGCACTGGGCAACCACCCATTATCCAAATATGGCTCTCCACTGCTCCTCCTGGCAGATGCCCTGCTCACCAGTCTAATAATCTCGAGAATTTCATGTAAATCCCCCGTATTATATCTTGTCTTCGTCTACTCAGCTAACTTTATAAATACAGACACCGAAATCGATTGGAAAGCATATATGGAGCAGCTCCAACAATATGTAGACGGCGAACGCGATTACACCCTCATAAAAGGTGGAACTGGACCCCTGGTGTATCCCGCGGCACATGTGTATATATATTGGGTATTGTACCATGTCACAGACAAGGGGAAGAACATATTGCTGGCGCAGAGGATTTTCGGAGTTTTGTATTTGGCAACAATAGCTGTGGTCATGGCGTGTTATAGGAGGGCAAAGGTACAGTCTCGTGGCATTTTAGGAGGAAGAGCTTCGCTGACTGACCATTGTTTGCGGTATAGGCGCCTCTTTACATATTCCCTATGCTCGTACTTTCGAAACGGCTACATAGCATATTCGTTCTACGGCTTTTCAACGATTGTTTCGCGGTCTTCTTCCTCTGGGCAGCAATATATATGTTTCAACGCCGATTGTGGACAATAGGGAGTTTGGCATACAGTTGGGGACTAGGAATAAAGATGTCTCTGCTATTGGCACTTCCAGCGCTTGGAGTTACGCTCTTCTTAGGGCGGGGCGTACAAGGAGCTCTAAAACTGGCGTGGTTGATGGGGCAAGTGCAGGTTATCATTGCCTTCCCCTTTTTACCAACGAATGCCGTTGGATATGTGGGGAGAGCTTTTGAATTCTCAAGACAATTCATGTTCAAATGGACGGTCAATTGGAGATTCGTGGGGGAGGAAACATTTTTGAGTAAAGAGTTCTCGACTGCTCTGCTGGTTGGCCATGTGAGCGCACTTTTGCTCTTCATTTCTACTAGATGGTTGAAACCCGCGGAAAAGTCGATCGCAGAGTTGATTTCGAATGCGCTCAAATGGCAAGAGCCCCTTGGAAAGATGCAGGGTGCTGTTGCTAGTCGCATTTCTGCCAACTACATTTTGACTACCATTCTCACGGCAAATGCAATTGGAATGCTTTTTGCAAGGTCCCTCCATTACCAATTCTACGCCTACATAGCGCTTGCAACTCCTTTCCTCCTCTGGCGGAGTGGCATGCACCCGATCCTTCAATATATTTTGTGGGCGGCTCAAGAATGGGCATGGAATGTATATCCCAGTACAGACTCGAGTTCGATGGTCGCAGTGGGTATTTTATTTACCACAGTTGTTGGTGTGTGGTGGGGGACTCGCAAGGACTTCGAAAATCCGAAGGCTGATCCTAAGAGTAAAGCCGCAACTAGCAAGAAGCGTACCTGATCATCGCTCGAGGTAGAAATATATTCTATTCATCTTCGGAGTCTTCCATAGGCGGCATCTTTCCTACGGTGGATTCTTCTTCGTCGGAATCCTCGTATGCAGAGACTTTCGGGAATTCCTTAGGCCTGTACCAATGATACTCAGCAAAGTACGAGCTACCCGGGGATCGTGCCTACCAATATGACTCCTTCCGCCATGTGTTCTCGTCGCGAACAACATTGATGATCTCACCATCAATCTTGTTTTGTCTGACGTCGGCTTCTTTGGTGTCGACCAGAACAAAGCCCCCGCGTTTTATCCATATTGTGTTTCGGAACCGGGACTCGAGCTCGACGAGAACAGTGGTTTTATCAGGCAGGGCGCATGAGTAGAGGGATTTCCCTTCCGCTTTGATGACACGGGCGATGGACTGGGTGGGTGTTAAGGCTGATGGAGGGGTCGAAGTTTCTTCCGCGGCAGCAACAACGTTTCTCTTTGGTCGGCCCATGACTGCTTTGCTGTGGTGTTGGTTAATGAACGGAGATTCTTTGTGTACAGAGGGCACAGATTGAAAAGGGGGTCATGAGTATCAACGCTGTCGTTCAAATGTTCTGGAGTTGTGTTGTATCAGTAAAGGAAGAAATTGTTGAAGCGACTATTCCCCGATTGGGGGGAAATGGAGGGGAATATTGAATGTTGGAAAGTTTTCCGATATCCGCCACTATCCGCCACTATCCCGACAATATCCCGACACTATCCCCCACCAACTTCAGCCTAACGACGGGATGACATCCATGCCCCGACAGAACATTCCTACCTACCTAGTACCTACCTACTTGCATCATTTATAAGCTTCGGATTTTCCAACAGGTTTCAATTGATATTCGTCCCTCTTTCCTTGTAACTTTCGGCGTTTATACTGGCGCCCAGTGTTCTATCATTTGTCACCACCAATAAAGGAGACCACTCCCCAGACCGCTCTTGTGTGGGGAACGGTACCCATTCCATTCCATGTTGTCTGCAGAGGCTCCACTGTTCCATTGCCAACCGTGGGGTCTTAGGTTTGTATAGGTAAGGTAGCTTGTGGTTTTTCCTTCTCATTCTTGCCCTTTTTCTCGGATGCTTTCTCCCCGATTTAATACTTCATCTCCCCTTTACACCAACTGTATTCTTGGTTGTCACATACGGAACTCTCGAAATCTCGCTTCCTCTCCCTTTCCGCTTCCATCATGTCTTCAAATTCATTCGGTGCCTTCATCGACTTCGAGTCAACATCCAAAGATGGGGCAGGTCCTTCAATTCCCCAGAAAGCCCTTCCGCGAGTTTACCATTCAGTTCCCACTCCCGAAATCGAACTCGAAAGTATTCAATGGGGAAAACGGCCCTTGGGCCCCTCTGAAAGTGGCACATCGACACCGACAGGACACCAAACACCAAAAGTCGCTAATGATATCGAGATGAGTCGACCTGCCAGTCCAACACAAGGAGACGGGGTCGATGCTATGCAGAGTTTCTCGAACCCTCCCATGAATAGATTTCGCATGACGAGTGTCTGCTTGTTGAATTTTGCGAATGGACTTAGTGATTCGGCACCTGGTGCTTTAATTCCGTATCTGGAGAAGTAGGGCATCTTTTTCCAGTGTTGGATTCTTTTACTGATGAATATTTAGACACTATAATATTGGATACGCTATCGTTTCTCTCATCTTCGTCGTAAGTGAGGTCTCTTTAATACACCTGCCATCCAATCTCGAGGGTGTAGCTATTTGTAAGAATACAAGGAATACTCTGCGTACAGTCATTTTGTTCCAATTGATCGAAATAGCCAGGAGCAATTCAATTCATTCTCCGGAACATTATGAAGCTCAAATTCCCAATTTTTCTAAACTTCCTCGAAGATTGTAGTTCCATTCTGGCCTTTCACTCCAATACCGCCACCCCTTCCGTTTCTATCCTGATTGATGTTATCCAAGCGACAAGCTAATTCTCCTCTCAGGGCAATGCTTGTGGATTTCTCTTAGCAGCCTTCTTCGTTGATGCCATCCGAGCTCGATTCGGAAGAGCCAAAACGCTTATGATCGCTCAAACCTTCATGGTGGCAAGCTACATCGTCGTCGTCTGCACACCTCCATTCCCATTAATTGTGCTAGCCTTCTTTATCCTCGGTATTGGTATGGCTATCAATCTCTCCATGGGCAACGTCTTCGCAGCCAATCTACAAAATGGAACAACGATGCTGGGAGCCATGCATGGATCATATGGACTTGGAGGCACAATTGGACCGCTCATTGCCACGGGTATGGTAGCAAGTGGCGGGCTTCTATGGAGCAGATTTTACCTCCTCACCCTCGGAGCTGCTTTGCTCAACGGCATTTTTGCAGGCTGGTCATTCTGGAATTACGAGGCGGAACTCGGACAGACTCTCCTCACCTCGGCTGAAAGAACGATCTCCCAAATCGAATCCTCTCAACGAACTCAAGAGCCAGGGAATTTCGCACGCATGCTTGCAGCCTTCAAATCGAGAGTTGTCATTCTTGGGGCTCTGTTCATTTTCGCTTATCAGGGTGCCGAGGTGTCCATCTCGGGATGGGTGACGAGTTTCTTGATCAATAACAGGAATGGGAACCCGGAGACGGTGGGTTATGTTACTGCTGGTTTCTGGGCTGGGATTACACTGGGGCGTTTCTTGCTTTCGCATCCAGCTCATAAGATTGGGGAGAAGATCTTTGTTTACGGGGTTGTTGTTGGGGCTGCGGTTTGTGAATTGCTTGTTTGGTGGGTTCCGTACGTATTCGATTTCCTTCCATCGCTTTTTTGGTTCCTTGGTTATCGTTGTTCTAATATTTCGAATAGAAATGTAATCGGAAACGCAGTCGCAGTGGCCATAGTTGGTCTCTTCCTAGGCCCCGTTTACCCTTGTGCCGCGACCATTTTCACTCGATCGATTGGTAAAAAGGAGCAAGTAAGCAGCATGAGCGTCATCTCTGCATTTGGTTCCTCAGGCGGCGCCGTAGCGCCTTTCACTACTGGTATCCTGTCACAAGCTGTGGGCACCTTTGTGTTGCATCCTGTTGCTCTTGGATTGTTTGCGGTGATGTTGATTTCTTGGTTCTACTTGCCTAATGTTAGGAAGAGGACTGACTAGAGTGTTTGAAACGGGTTTTGGTTTTCTTGTATTTTGCGGAGGTGCTGTGGCGTTTACTTTCGAATATCTTTGTTTCTTGGGTAGACGTTGGGACATGGCTTGTGGTGTATTTTTGTATGAGGATGATACCATGGCGTCGATATTGTGACGTTAGGACATGGGCGCTCTTGAATGAATTTTGGGTTTGGTATAATGGTGATAGCTGTACGAGGAAAAAATGAAATCACAATTTAGGCGTTTATGTTCGGTGTCATTGATTCTCTTTACTCCAGTATGAAGGCCGTTTGCATTACTTGTCGTCCGATAGTTTGGTGCTCTGAGTGCAGCGAAGCTCCCTGCAAGATGACCCCGCGCTCGCCCCCGCACCTTGCCACTGAGAAAGGTACATAACCAGCTGGACGTGAGCCGCACTCGGAAATCCAGGGTGCAGACAAGAACCACCAAGGAGATCGACCGTCTACAAAGAATGGGGATCATTCTGTGACCAGAAAGCGGTCTGGAATTAGCAAATCAATAAAGCACGGGCGCGGGTGTCTATGAAATGAACTGTACTCGAGGAAGTAACTCCTAATGGAAGAACACAGGCTGCTGCTGAGATTTAGACAGGAATTGAATATAAACTATGAATTTACGGATGAGCTGGTATAAATAAAAAAAGATGCGGATAAGCTATCAAATTCCCGCTAATCGCGTCACATTAAGGGCCCATACTTTTTTGCAGGTAAGCCACCAAAGTCATGAGCTTTTTGAGGAGATAAGGAATTAGTTGACGGACAATCCAGTAACATTTGGGGGCCAAAAACAGTTACAGGTAAGCACCTGGTGAAAGATAATCAAACCCCAAAGATCTCCCCAACCCCCTCAACACTCTCAACCAACACCCCAACTTCCCCCGTCAAATCTACCCCAGCACCCTCAGCAGCTTTCATAAACATTCTTCCTGTGATTTTCAACTCCTTCATCACATTTGCCAACTCCTCATTCACATCTCTCCCTTGCTTTTCTTCTATGCTCGTGTCTTGTGTGAGGCCAAACACGTTTTTCCAACATAGACTTAGCATCTTGATGGTTTCGAGTTGGTAATTGGGTTGCGTGAGGAGTCTTGGCCAGGTGTTGAGGATTGTGGTTTGGAGGGTTAGAAGGCTGGTAAGGATGAGGGAGAGAGTGGAGAAGGGGTCGACGAGAGGGGTGGTGAGGAGGGGGAGTGTGTCCTGTTTTTTATGTTAGTGATTTTAGAAGTCGAGGGAGATGGCATGTGAGGAAGTTGAAAGGTTGAGGGGTGAAGGAGGGGGGGGGACATACCTTGAGATGCTTCACACTTTCAAGCCCCATTTTCTCTGTCAAGATCCGGTGATGGGTAATTAGTATTGAGACGATTTGGGGATGTTCCATCGCGTGTATATACCCCATGAAAACACCCTTTCTCATGACATTATCCAAGAACTTTGTGCGCTCCTTTTTGTGTGAGTCTTCTTTCTCTTTCTCTTTCTCTTTCTCGGTTTTTGGTCCTCGTGAGGTCAAAGAAACGACCTTTGATTCCTCAGTCGAAACTAATGGAAAACGGGCATCACATAATACTATCAACGCATTGTATGCACTCGGGAGCAGTTGAATTGACTCGGATAGTGGTGTGAGGTTTGGGAGATAGAGTAAGGTGGGCATAAGTGCATCTTCAAAGAGCTCTCCTAGTCCGGATTGAGAGAGTAGGGTGGAACTCATATGCGGAAGGAAGATAGATAGGATATCAGCTCCTTGGACGCGGATGGGTGTGCTGGGATCGTCGAGGAGGGTTAGGAAGGGAGGAGTAAAATTGTGCCAGGTTTGAGGGATGGTTTCTCGCTGGGTATCGGGTCAGCATTTTTCTTTTTTTGCACTCTTCGTGTTTTCGAGAGTGGTAATAGGGAGGGAATACTAACTGGAATCTTCTCTACTACCCATCGGAATACGGAAATAGCATATACAGCATCGTATTTCCAAGGTTTCCGTGACTTTTGTAATTCTTCCGTTCCAGTCTGTCGGGCTGGGGCGGAGGGGGTGATTGCTTTTCGGCCAGTGGAAGTTATTGTTTCCGGTTTTGAGGCACTGAAGAGAGGACGGAGGATTGTTTGAAGGATATAGGTGATTTGGAAGGATTGAGTATGGGTTTGGTGTTTGTAGTGAGAGAGTATGGAGGTACCGATTTGTGCTGTGAGGGCTGAGGTCCATGGTGTATATGGAGAGTGAGAGGAGAATGAGATGAGAGTGAGCAGAATCGATTCCGGGAGCGTTTTGGGAGGCGATGATGATAGCTGAGTTATTAGTATGTTGAGAGAGTTGAGACCTAATTTGGCCTTTTGACGGACGAGAGTGAGAGCCTTGTTTCGGGCTGAGGATGAGCTGTCTGTAAAGTTCATCAGCACACGAGTAGGTCGAGGCGGGTACTGAAATTTACCATCTGAAGATTCGCATTGAGCAATTATATCGCCTTGAGGTAGAATGACTTTTGCTACCCATAGCGCTAACTGCTTAATGGCTGCCCCATCGTCGTTCTCTTTTGACAACCGGTCGCGATCATTCAAGCAGCTGTCTAATATGAGAAGAGACTCAAGCTCCTCCTATGAGATGTTAGATCTCGATATAAATGAGTCTTAGATTTTCAAGAACAACTCACTTCTGCGTTCTGAGCCTCATCATCGGCCACCTCTTCTTGTAGCTCGGGCAGCGAATAGCCGTTTGGCAACGCTGCGATGAACTTAGCTGGAAGTATTGCGATTTTATGGAGGTAACTTGCATTGTGAAGGAATGACTAGTAACTCGTTGTCATCCAGTGAGGCGTTTTTTATTATGCCCTTTGCGACTTTACGTGTCGAGGTGAACATTTTACCAAGTCTTCGTGAGTTGGCGAAGCTTGGAAGCCCGCAGACATTTTTCTTGAGAGGGCAACAAACAAACGACCAGTTTAGTGGCAATTGATTTGTTGTCTTCAACCACCATTCACTATTTTTGGGAGAGCAAACTGTCCTCGTTATTATATTTGGTTACCTAGACTTTTCTAGATCCATTACTTTAAAGATAGTTGATTCATAGTATCAGAAAGAAAAGAAAGAAGCTCTCTAAGTAAGGTGGAACGAAAATTACTGTGAGCGACCTCAAACTCTCACTCGCGAAAGCAAGCCTCCCTGGTCCATGACTTGTCTGAGTTTAAGCCCTAACTTGAAAGAAAGTGAGTCTCAAGAAACAAAAAACCAGCAAAAATCCAAGGTTCTCATCTTGAAACAAGTCAACATAGCACCCAAAGTAGTAATTCGACCCGGCTCAATGGTAGAACCCACATGCCGAGGCTCCCCGAGCTCTCTCCAGCCCAAGCTACCCCACACGAGTCTACCTTTATACTACTCTACCCCCTCCCGCCAACTCCACGCCTAGATTCACTATCGGTGACCGTCATTCCTCTAGGTATTCCCAAGCGTCAACAATCAACCAATTTTGCGCCAAAATGATCCGTCGCTCCATCTCCCAAATTTTCCAAACAAACAGTCCTCGAGAAAATCTCGAAGCCCAGGCAAAAGAACTAGAAGCACAAAACTTAGCAGCCATGTTCTCGCATTTACAATCTTCTCGTCCGAGGGTATTTCCCCTCCTTCCCTCCATCCCCTCCTTCCCCTCCTTCCCCTCCTTCCCCTCACTCCCTCACTCCCATCTAGATCAACTGGGCATAAACTAACAATCATCTAATCCAGGTACAACAACCCTCTCCCTTCCCAACCGCAAATCCATTAAATCAAACACCCTCACACCCTCTGAACTCCCTTCCAAACTCCTGGATCTCCCAATTCACAAACCCCACCCCGAAACCACGGAATCAAATCGAGGCCATGCCGCCCTCGGAAACGCCGAATGGAATAACAAATGCTGTTAAGGAGTTTAGGGTTCCGAGGGTAATACTTGATCCAGCAAAGAGACACCCAGTCTTTTTTACAGATAGGTTTAAGAAGGCGCCGAATGGGGTGGTGAGTGGGAGGGGAGGTCCGGTTAGTGAGGGGTATATATTTGAGGAGGGGGAGAGGAGGGAGGTGGAGAGTAGATTGTGAGAGATTTAGTAAGGGATGGGTCGAAGGGTTGGGAGGGGTTATAATTGAGAGGAGAGGTATTGGAAAAGTCTATGCTTGTATATTTGGGTGTACATATGGGATGGTAAGGGGTTAACTTTGCGATGTTCGGTATCATGGCGCATAGGTTGATATGTCTCAAGGTAATGCGTGTTGCACAAATGGAGTTTTAACGTCTTTCGATGTCCAATACTTGGTAAAGGTCGGTTGATATAAGGAGAAATGTCGAATCAGTATGAGTGCCAGTCAATAGAATATCATATAACAAAAGGACCTGAAGCAGCAACCCCAAAATAAGTTAAAAATATTACGGTCTGCCCTCCACTATATTTTTAATAGCATGCGTTCCGTCCAAAACAGAAGAAATTATTCTTCGGCGCAATATGCCCAGTGTACAAATGCTGCTTGCCTACCACCCCTAAACTCCGCTGGTATAAAAGACTCGCCCGTGAAAAACAAATATCCTACACTTCTCTGCCACCAGGCGGTGTCACTCTGTGTCTCCGCTTGTCCCATACTCACTTCCCACTTCCAACACACTTGGACCAGCCTGGCAAACCGCATCCCATGCCTACGAACAGGTATATCAAAAAGATAATAACCACCGTAAGCAAAGCTAAAAGTTTGGTGTTCTTCCACCACATCTGTCGTCGCAAAGTCCTAGAGCGTACCCGGAAGTCGTGAGCGCTACCGCCAAGGCGATCAGTTTTGTCAACCAACAAATCAATCCTCTCACCCCTCTCCAAGAGACTCTCAATATTCTGGCTCATGATTCCTCTCACATTCTCAATTTCTCCCTGGACATTGGCGATAGCGTCATCTTTTCCGGCTTTGGTAGTTCCATAGTCCACCATCAAGGTTTTCAATTCGGTGTTGAAGCTTCCAGCGCCATAATTGGGGAGACTGGCGAAATCGGTGCTTTCGGGTGGGAATTGTGCTTGGAAGCGCTTCTTGATTTCGACGAGGAAGCCAAAGGGGATACGCCGACCGAGAGAGGAATCAGCAATTACGAGGTAGGTGAGACCGCCAGCGGAAGAGGAGGAGGGGGAGTATTCGGAAGGAGCATCGGCGATGTAGTGGATGAAGTTGTTGTTGTGGGTGTACGTGAGCTTCTGTGCTGATTTATGGTCGATTTTGGGGAGGACGAGAGATGCGAGGGAGGAGGTTTGGGAGGCGGCGGAGGTGGTGTGTTCGGTGAGGATGGTGGTATTGTGGGCGATGCAGGAGCTGGCAACTGTTAGTGAGGTACTGGCCGAGGAGAGGAGGGGGAGGACCGACTAAAGGAGAGGAGTTGGGGGTGTCGAAGAGGAAGCCATATTGGGATTTCTAAATACAGACAACTCGTATGTGTGAATTTATGGTTGTAATCACTTGATGTCCCGGTTCAAGTATGCGATAGGTGGTGTTGTATCAACAAGTTCTCTGTACAGCCCAACATGACGCAGTTGATAAGCGCCTCGGAACGGCGTTACCTTTTTACCGAATCGACCAACCGCCCAACCGCAGCCTCGCAGGCGCGTCTCCCCTAAAAATCTACAAGTTGAGCGAAGGTACGAGTACATCGACGACTCCAATGGAAACGCCCTCTACCCTTTTCATTAAACTCTGAATAACGAGTCTATAATGAGCATCGCGCCGCGGATCCCTAAGCCATGCGCATTTTGCGCCTTGAATGCTTCACCATGGTCGACTTCACTATTTCGACGGCAGAAAGGCTCGGTACGCCATCGAACGAAGGGTGCTCGACCTTTTGGGAGAGAAAGAGCGAAGCTGCGAGAATCCTTCTCACCACGCCCTCAAAATGATATAGGGATTGGAAAAGGAAATGGGAAACAGAATACCTTCGGCGGGTCCCATATTGAATCTACACGAATCAATAGGATGTCTGGCATGGAACGGCGCAATACGTTTCTCCCTTCAGATCGGAAGGAGTTTCCCCAGAAATCAAAGGAGTCTGCATATGACATATTGGCAAATCTTATCTTTGAGCAGGTTCGGAAGTTTAGTTACCAAGAAAGGAGAACTACGACAGCTCGAACAGCACATCTTCCCATGGAAGAACGTGAGAAGGCCATGGATATGTTGGAGAAGAACTTGGGGACTTTTGCAAGAGACGTTAGGGCTTCTGCGGCAAGAGCGTCTAGGTTACGAAAAGTCACAGTAGGAGACAACCCTTTGTTTTTCCACTTCCGACAAGCCTTCATTACTGGTCACATTCACGGATTACATGGCGAGATCAAATACAGATATCTAAATTCTGTCCATGGCAGAATGACGCAAGCTTCTAAAACGACTGCAGAGTTTCAAGCACAATTGGCGGATCTCAGTCATCCCACAGAATGGTATCCAGGAACAAGGGCAATGCAGAGGACGGTACATTTGCACATTGGACCTACAAATTCCGGCAAAACGTATCATGCGTTGAAAAGACTTGAAGCAGCAAAAACGGGTGTTTATGCTGGCCCACTACGACTGTTAGCACACGAGGTGTACACTAGGTTTAATGCGATAGGCAAGAAATGCGCTCTGATTACAGGAGAAGAACAGAGAATACCCGAAGGTCTACATGCCGCTATGAGCAGTTGCACAGTCGAAATGGTTCCACTCAATGCCGAGGTCGAAGTTGCCGTCATTGATGAGATTCAAATGATCGGAGACATCGACCGTGGTTGGGCCTGGACCCAAGCTTTCCTTGGTGTCATGGCAAAAGAAGTCCACTTGTGCGGTGAAGAACGAACTGAGGAACTCATAACGTCCTTGTGCAAAACCACGGGCGACAAACTTATCATACATCGGTATCAACGGCTCGGTGCTTTGGACGTTGAACTCAAGAGCTTTAATTCCCAGCTAAAAAACCTCCAGAAGGGGGACGCCGTTATATTGTTCTCTCGGGTAGCCATCCACGCTATGAAGAAATCCATTGAAAAGGCAACGGGTAGACGTTGCGCCGTGGTTTATGGCTCCTTGCCTCCCGAAACGCGTGCTCAGCAAGCCGCTCTTTTCAACGACCCCAACAATGATTACGACTTTCTAGCTGCAAGTAACGCAGTTGGAATGGGCTTGAACCTGAGCATCAAGCGTATTATATTCGAAGGGGTTTCGCGTTTCGATGGAACCGGTCATGCACGTCTTGAGACTTCCGAAATCAAGCAGATTGCTGGTAGAGCCGGCAGATATAAAACTGCTCAGGCAGCCATCCAAGAGGGCGCAATCAAACATAAAGATTCCAATCCATCAAGGCCAGAGCCTTCCACGGGGTTCGTTACCTCATACCACCGAGAGGATTTGAACGTCATCCGGACGGCGATGCAAACGACAGCTCCACAGATCAAAACAGCTGGTGTTTTCCCACCAGGACACATCATAACAAAGTTTGCCTCCTTCTTTCCTGCTGAAACACCATTCGCGTATATCATGCTTCGAATGAAGGATTTGGTGAAGATCAACCCACAGCATCACATGTGCGCTGTGCGCGAAATTATCGAAATACTTGATCTCATTCAGCCGTACAAAATGACTATCAAAGACCGCCTCTCATTTTCAAGCGCCCCTGTTTCGATAGCAGAGCCGGGTGCGGCAGCCACTATTTGCGAACTAGCTTCGTGTATTTCCAACCAAACTAGTGGAGAACTTCTCAATATTGGTACTCTGAAACTAGAGCTTCTCGACAAAGACATCCTTACATACCCCCATGGGATGAAGATATACTTGCGAGAAGCAGAAATACTCCACAAGGGTCTGACTTTGTACCTGTGGCTTAGTTATCGATTCCCATCCATATTCCGAAGCCAAGCACTCGCTTTTCACGTCAAAGGTCTTGTGGAAGAGAAGATCGATTTCTGCTTATCGCATGTTGATAGACATTATTCTCGAAAGGCTCTCAGAACCTCGGAGAAATTTGCTGCGAAATTGGATTTGCAAGAGGAGAAGATCAAAGAGCTTGAGGATTCTGGTCTTCTTGAAGAACGGGATGAGCAGGAGAAACCGGATGAAGATGAGAACATTGAGTACCTCGAAAACTTGACTGACGAATCGTCGGATAAGGTGGAGGAAAGCTGGGATTATGATGAAAATAATAACGGAGAGACTGGCGAGACTGGAGATGTTGAGAAAAGTAAACATGGTCCTCTGGCGGACTTCGATTGGACGTCGTCCGTTCCTCCCAAGATTGAAGCAGAGGTGTAAGCGATGTACGATATGTATCTATTGCGATCATTGTATCTATTTGTAATTTTTGGCACTGGGCGTTTTTTGTATACTGGGGCACAAAAATGGAAGTTACAGGCCATGAAAAGAACGAGGGTTCATTAGGATGGGGCTCTTGTAAGATACGTTATATTGACGAACAGAAACCCTTCTCTTGTATATTGGCTTTCACAATTCTCTTAGTGTGTTTCTCTTTCTTGCCTTTTTAAGAGGAACAGTATGTAGCACGTGAGGCTGTAATATGTAATACTAGAAGGTTACTTATAGCTTACCCACGGCTTGCAGTCAGAATAATTTTCAAGAGTCTGACCACACTTATTTTTGGGAAGGCAGTTTTTAGGCGTGGAGCTCTGAATCAGGCTAGTAACTCTTACCAGTCATCTGCGTTAGGGATTCTCTCAGGCTTTGAAGGCTTAAAACAGGCTAATCTTTTTAGGCGTAGAGGTCTCTAGCAAATCAACAGCCTCCTCGTATTCTGTGTGTCTGTCAAGAATCCCGAAAAGTTAGTCTAGAACAGTACACGCAGCTAGACTATAGAGGATACTTTGCTAGAACGACACCCTATTACTTCCTCCGTCTCTCTTCCCAAGCCTTGGATATTTCACGTGACTGCATTACACGTGATGGGGGACTTCAGCGCTTCCCGTCCAATCCCATCACAATGAGGTTGGTTGCCTCCGACCTTCTCTCCTTTTAAGACTCAAATATGGCTCTACCTACGCCTACGACCTTGACTAAGGATGAATTCCGTCTACTGACCTAGTCGCGCTCTAGCTTATCGCTTGAGACAATTCCACCGCGTCTTCTCCAAAAGCATTGTCCTCTCGACAATAGTCGTCACAAATCCAGGAACGGAAAGGATTATAATACCTCTACTTCAGGAGTCTTAGGAGCTTTACTAACTGAGATCATTCATTTAATTCTAAAGCTGCTTGATCTGCAGAGTCTAACGGACCTCAGAAAGATTAGCTAGGAAATTCAGGCTCTCGTCAACACTATTCCGACTTATAAGGCCATCGTCTACCATGCACCTGATGTATTACGCGCCCTTCTTTCTACGAAAATGGCTAGCTACTTCACTGCTCACGATGTATTCAACGCGCTCTGTACTCAAACCTGCCACAGATGTGGGAACCTTAGGCTATTTTTTGACCTATTTACCAGTTATCGATACTATGTTGTTTACACATCCTGTTTAGATAATCTACTATCTATGAACATCTCCTTAGTAAAGAAGCATCTCGGCCTTAGCGCACGTGTATTAGATAAACTACGGACATTACATAGTCTTCTAGGGTAATATTCTAATGGCTAAAAGAATTTTAAAGAGCGGAAGTATTTGGTTCGATTCGTCACGGCCAGAGCAGCTAGAACTACGATAGGTGATATAATGGACCTATAATAACAGGACACTTACAGGGAAAATCCATTCTGCTTCATGTTAATGATTCGAGTACCTTTCCTAAACCAGTAAACCGGAGATCTTGATTGGGGGGTCTCATGTTAGGCTTGTCGCCTTAGGCCTTGAGATGAGCAGCGTGGATATGATAATTGGAACACTCTCTATTCTACTTCTAGTTACATATATTACTTTTAAAATTGCTAGGTGTCTCAGAGGGCGCGGGATGTGGTGCAAGAGTATATTAATACTCAAGGGGGCTTGCATCAGACTATATTAGATGGTAGATTTTTGGCATTTCTGAGCCACTTTAAATATTAAGACGATTTGTTTTAGAAGTCCTGCTTGTTCTTGTATTGGATTTCTATCTATCTACCGGTCCTGCTAGTGCTATTTGTTGACATAGTACTGAGCAAACATTAAAACTCCGCCAGTATCCTCCGCGATTTATCTTTGGCGCATTTCATCTGAGCCGGGTGGCGCCAAGTGGCTGGCGCATATGTGAGCTGATTCCTTCTCTCTCTCCATCCTCACTGGTTGGCACTTGATGTTACTACCCGCTCGTTCCTGGCACTGCTTAAATTCGGTATTTTCTTGTAGAGACATGTATATAAAATGTATATTTGTGTATACATGGCTAATGCTATGCCTTGCTTTAGTGAACTCTACATTCTCAGAGTTGAAGATATTACCTTGTCTTAGAGTGAGGGGTATGGTATGTTGAGGGCGTAAAAGGAGTGGTAAATAGCGTGTATATTCTGTCATGTGTTAGGACTTTTTTTTAAGACCACGCTGCAAACTGGGGCAGGTTCAACTTACTGGAAAAACCTGGCAAGGAATTGTTCTTGACTCGGTTGTAAAATTTTGTGATTGGAGCGATGGATGGAAGTTTGCGAGGGATGTAAGCTGTGATTGAGAACTGGGAGTACAAAGACTATCTTGTACTCTTTACATGTTTATGGAATCTGAGACGCGTGCCCTAATATTACCCTGAATAGATACTCCTATCCCACCATATCCATATAGGCGTAAAAGCGTTCAAGCAATGAGCGGGTATGCAGTTAGTACCTGTTGGTTATACTTTCTCTTGGCAAAGGGAGCCTGTTAATCACCCCGAGGAGTGTATTGACGCTGACCTTGGGCCTTAGCAATGTACAAATCCCCGTAGGCCTTGTTTGTTTACGTGGAATGGGCGTCGTAAAGGGCCTTTATTCAATCCTTGGGAAAACTGGCATGGGAGGCTTATTCCGCGCCTAGCAAGCGCCAAGCGTTCTGTTGACTTTTAGTTTATGCCAACAACATGCGGCTCTTATATTTTCCTTAATCCCCCGAAATTAACATACCTACTACCTACATGTAACTCAGCCTTATTTTCATCAATGTCTCCTCTCACCTAAGTCGATATCTTATATTAGGAAATAGACTTAGATGGTGCTTTACTAAGCTACTATCGGATGCTTGTTAATTAAAAACACTTTAAGTACATAACCATCGACGCAGGAGTTTTTGAGGTCGACGATTTATGCTTTCCACTAACACTTTTAGAAATGCTACCGAGTTTCCCTCTAGGCGACTGGAACTATAGCTATATCTCATAAAAAACCGAGTCTTGTGTACTATACTTTTCAGAGACTATAAGAAAAGAGTTCCGCTTAATCAAACCCCTCTAGCATCTAAAATCCTATAACTATCTATCCTTGAAAATCGGCGGCTGTTTAAAGTCTAACGTCTATATTGTATTGTCTCTTGATTTTGTTAAGCTAGTGGTTGCTAAATTCGTAAGATTCGATTAGGAAATCGGTTACTATATTACTAAGACACAGGCCTATTCCTGGATCGAGGGTCTTACAATTAGCCCTAAGTTTTTTAGATACATAGTTGAGGAGGGTTGGACTATTAGGTTTCTCATGGAATTAGTGGAAGGGAGACATACTTCTGTTATAGACTTACCTGTTTGTTAGGATCTAGTTGAAAGGTTATATAGTTTAGGTATTCTTTATAGCAATTTAAACAAGCATAACTTTTTGATTTTGGAAAGAGGGGCTATGTGTATTGATTTTAAGACAGCTACACGTTTAGATAATGCTTAAGCTATAGAGAAAGAACTGACGGGTTTGGAAACGCAATTGTTAGATAAGTCTAGGACTAGTAGTATAGTTTTAGAGGAAGATTGAAATAGAAATTCATTCGCGTTTTGACTGTGTTAGGTCGTTTTCCTGTTTACAACTGAAAGCTAAAGGAATGCCGAGGGGTAGGATTACAGACTAAACTCTTTCGTAGACTTAATGTTAGTTAGCTAGAACTTCAAAGTAAACATTACTTTCTACACCCTCTTTAGAAATTCAATATATGTTTTCCTACTTATTAAATAGTATATACCTATACTTATTAATTAGATTTTAATAGAGAGGCTAAATAAGCTTAACTAAATATATAAGTATAGGTTATATAAGAATAGTTCTTATCTTAGAGAACTATTTATTTTAGCGCTAACTAAATATACTAGAAGTATAGTAAGAGTGTTTATTATAAGGATCTAATCTAATTAAAAAGGTAAGACCTATTATAATATCTTCTAAATTTATATATATTAACTTTACTACTCTACTAAGTAGTTCTTCTAGTTAGAAGAAATACTTTAAACTTAATCTATAATTTCTAGAATAACAATTTAGTTTAGAATATTCTAGTACTAACGTGTTTTATAAGCGAGTCGCCTATCTAAGCGAGTTACCTACTTTCCTAGTCGCGTACTATCTACTACCTTTAAATTATAATAGCTTAACACTATAACATTTAATTACTTTCTTAAGAAGCTAGCATTATTTTAGCGACCTAAGCACTCGAAAACAACGTGCTATTAACTAAACGAAGCGCTATAAAGATTTACTAGGTTCCTTGAAAGACTCTCTCTAATCAACGCGCCGGAAAGCCTCTACGACGCGATTGCTAGCCTAATTCGAAAAAACTTACGAAGCTAGAGGAGGATATAATAGTTAGATATATATTAGAGTTAGATTCGCGAGGGTTTTCGCCTATAAGGAATATAGTATAAGATATAGCTAATAATCTACTAAGAGAGCGCGATAGAGAGCCTATAGATAAGAACTAGCTAGACAACTTTATTAAACATACACCTAAGCTTAAAACTTAATAGAGTCGTTCTTATAATTGTTAGTAAGCCTTAACTAAGGATCTATAAGTTATTAGTCTATATTTTACGCTTATATAGTCTATTAAAGATAAATTATAAGGAACTAAATAAGTAGTAGAGTATATAGACGTAATAGAACTACTAGTGTTCTATTATAATATAGAATAATTAATGTCTCTCTTCTATCTCCGTCTAACCTCCTAGTTATATATATCTAGACCTCTTGAATACCTCTTCCTATCTCTACATTCCTAGTACCTCTATATTCCTGAAAACATCTCTAGTATTCCTAGCTTCGACCCGGTTACGAGCTGCTGTCGAGCTACTATCGTATACTCTATGCCTCGCGGATACCTCTCGCTTGCCGAGCCTCTAGTTTACTCGACCCTCTTAATCTAAGCCTCTTATATAAATATAGTATTTAAGAGAAGGATATCTATAACTTTAACGAAAGTAGCTTTATAATAGAGGTTATTTCGTTCTAACTAGTTATTATAAGCTTAGAAACGTATAGAAAGTAAAAGTAAGTTTAGCTAGGTAATTATAAGTAGATTATAGTTATTTAGAGAGTTAATGTAATAGAATAGATAAACTTACTATTTATTATATTTATAGGTAACATGAGATAACTAAGGCTATAACTAAGCGTAAAAGTTATAAGAGGAAGTATATTAAGAGTTAAGAGATATTAATAGTAAGTAAGGTAGCTAATTTAATTACTTCTAAGGAAACTAGCGACTAGAAACAGAGTAGAGAGTCTAGAAAGAGAGTTTATATAGATAGATACTAGAGCCTTTATAGTAAAATAGAGTATAATTCTCGTACTTATTAGATAGAAATATTAGATATAGAAGATAGCGACATATCTAAATAGTACTAGATAGCGTCTATAGTTATAATAAAATATATAGTATTAAGTATTTTATATTATAATAATACTAGATTAAAAAAGTAGACGACTCGCTTATAAAACACGTTATAGTATTTCTTATATTCTTTTTTATAGACTATTTAAATTATAGCTTATTAGAGAATACTAATAGAGTATAGATATTATCTAGGTTAATCTTCTATATTATAGATATTCTCTTCTATTAGTAATACTTTAGTATCTTTAGATTATATCTTTATAGAACTCTCTTATAGAAACGAACTAGTTCTATAGAATAGATTAATTATAAATTTTCTAAGCTACTATTAGTTCTATTATAGTCTTAGATAGCTTATATAGAAGATACTAAATTTATTAGTTATCTATTTAGAGACTTAAAATTTTTATATTATTACTATTCGATACTAAATTTAATATTAAACTATTTCTAAGTAGTAATACTAGATGAATACTATCCCCTCTATACCATTCCAAGAGATTCTCAAAACGACCAGGTGTTCGACTCGAGCCTATGAGTGAAGAACTAGAGAACCATAATCCCACAATTTAGGAGAAAATCAGCTACGACAGTGTCACGAATCACGTGTTCACGTGATAAAGTGAAGCCCAGGCGACGTCCTGACAGGGCAAGCACACCGCCCTAGGCTCACCGCCTAGGACTTTATAGCAATAGGAGGATCGCTTAGGTTAGCTAAGCGATCCAGGGATTTCCTTACACTCATCACGTGACGAGCGACATGGCCGATCAGTCGACCATGGCGGCCACAAGCAGGAAGGTTCTATATAAGACTAGCGCGTCTGCCATTAGATAGGAGCTTCGTACTCAACTCAATATTACATTGTTATCACTACCTTGACAGCTTTATAGTTAAGTAACGAGTTTACCTCTGAGTAAACACCCAGTCCGCGATTGAACCTCTTTACAAGCAACAAACCCCAGCGATACTCAGTTACCTTAGTTAGTTAGTTTGAGAATCGTCACAGACAGGACAAATAAGCAAGCGTATCATGTCGTAATAATGACTGCATCGTAAGGAGCAGAGCTATCCATCCATCTCCATCATTTAGGTAGCATCACACCCTTCTGTTTCAGCAGCGACACGATTTGAAATTAAAATGAATAGATACGACTTTTGGAACTGGCTTTCCCAACTTAGGCTTCTTAACATATTTGGCCTGGAGACGAGCTTGATAGAGGATTATGATTCCACATGCCGACGTCATTTGGGACGTGCGCCGGCGCATAGCAATTCACTCAGTAAAAGGGACGAATATTCCAGGGATTCACTACATATGCAGCGATGCGGGGCGCTATGTGGTTGATTTATCAGCACGACACTTCAGCCCAACAGAGCTGTCAACGGCGGAGGATGCTCACCTAGGGAAGGAAATAATGTATGTATTTCCCAGGATCGACGGACTTAAGAAATAGTTACATTGGGAAGCCATACGCACCGAAAGGCTAGTCCAAAGCCCTGACTCTATTTGTCACAGTATAGTGAAGCGCGAGACTTTAATAAATTAGCTATATGACTGCTGCACCGAGTCCCCCTGGCATGCAACTGACATTTGAAATCATTCCTAAAAGTAAACAGAAAAGCGCCGAAGCGTAAACCCGATCAGAATAATCGAGATATTTAAAGTGATGTGACTTCCGTCTTTCCAACATCAGTTCAACTTCCAATCCTAGTCAGCCGAACTGAGAGAACTTCTGTGATCTTACTGTCAGATTTAAAATCATCGTCAAAATGTCAAACTTGCAATACTATTCATATCCTGGATTTGGAGAAGAAAATTCAAACGCCGGCTCGTACAGTCAAACTGTCCGTATTGATGATCGCATCAAGATCTCCGGACAAGGTATGTTACTTTCCCATCGTTCTTGAATTTCAATCTTGACAAGTATCCAGGGGGTTGGGACCCAGCAACAGGCAAAGTGAAGGAAGACCTCGCAGAGCAGATCGACCAAGCATTTTCTAATGTCGATCTCGCACTCAGACACGCCGGGGGAAAAGGCTGGTCGCAGGTCTACAGTATCAACATATACTCCGTCAATCTCATAGACCAGGAAGGAGCAGGCCCAGAGTTGGTGATTGGGAATATGAAGAAGTGGATGCCGAATCATAAGCCTCTCGTGACTTGGGTTGGAGTGCACGAGGTTAGTCCTTCCCCCCCCTGAAAACTGACTGATCTGGAATCCATCCTGGGATCCGTGGTTCTTTCATCCCTAAACCAAGATGTGCCAAAGATACATACTAAAGTCTTCATTAGTTGTTCTTCGGTATGAGGATTGAGATCGAGGTTGTTGCTCTTGACAAGGAGGGGGCAAGGAACGCTTCGGTTGGGCCTAGCAAATGAATCCCTGTTACTTGAGTACTTAGACTTAGCATGAGTCTGAATATCGAGATACTATCTAGCTTTCCGAAATTACCTAGGGCATCCAACATTCAGACATAAGCCTGTGTTTTGTTACTGCACTTGTGTGAATCTATATTTGCCTTGTGAATATCAGGGCGAGCTTTGATTCATATCAACATTATCCGTCAGATTGAGATATAAACCTGAATCTTTCAAGAATGTCAGGAAGACACGCCAGACAATCAATCCATGTGTTGCAAGCCATTGATTTTTTCAGGGGCTCGCTTGATTGCGTAGCAGTATTAACACATTTTTGAAAGATGACAATAAGCACAGTAGACGTGTCAGAGGTGGCTGGCATCATCGTTCCTAGGGAACGTTTGTCTAATGGAGAAGTTCTCATTCGGCTGTATCTTAATATAAGTGTCACTGAGGAGCATCTAAGTAACTGAGAAACTCAGATCACGCCCCTTTAGTCATGTCCATGAATGGGCAGCTTGCCGCAAATGCCTGAGAGCCTATCAATATAGTAATATCTTTCTCCATCCAGTATTTATACATCTAGTCCAACTTCAGTCAAAGGCTATATACTTTCCACCTATACTTTCGCGATTTCGAGCGACGTAACGATAATAATGTCGCTCTCTCTTCGAATGTTTTCCATGACATCAGCCATGGATTTTGATCTACCCAGACGTTTATCTTGGTGGTATCCTTTTGATCAGGACCTTCGATTGTATTGTAACTTCGTCAGACAGTAGTACAAGGTTAAAATTTAACCATATGGCGGTTTATAAAGCTTGCAAGATAAACGGATTTTGAAAAGAGGGCCGCACGACGGTTTCACCCCACAGGAGAAGGTTGCAACATCACAATTTATTAACATGGTTGGGGCTGGGACGAGCGACGAGAATCAGCGCAAATGCCGTCTCTGGTGGAGAGATTTGTCTGACATGCAGAATGCAGGTGTATTGTATACCCTCCTCTACCGGGACACTAAGTTCAACCAGTATTGCAAGAAGTTTCCTAGGAGTAAGCACTCTTCTCAGCAGTTCATAGACCCGATTTTGTCATAGGAAAAGGTCTACTCGAGCCATATCAAGCAGGTGGAGTTTCGAGCACTCAACTGGACCCGTGGTGACTATTCGGGCCGGACCGATCTCCAACATTCATCTGTTACTGAGATTCTAAGCATACCTAATTCAAGTTGGGACAACGAGTCTAATATATAGTATTCTAAGAGGGAAGAGACGTCCTGGAAGCTCACAGGCAGCTGCACAGCAACTTAATAGAAAGCAACGAGAACCGTCTTCTACTAGATACTTACGTAGGATCAGGGAGGGTAGATAATATATAAGAGTAATACTCACATTAACACTAAGCTTATTAAGCGAGCCTAGTATTTAATTGTTGGTATATTTGAGGTAGAGGGGGTATTTCGGGTTGTTTGTATTCATCGATGATCTATTAGTTATAGGCTACGCTATCAATAAATACCCATCCTGAGCCTTGGCGGTCACGTGTACCGCCCCGAAGGCTATTCACTATAGAATACCTCGTAACACTAGTACAACTTTAAAGTCGTCGAACCACCTCTATATGAATAATTTACTATAATCCTCTAAGAAATCGACTAATTAGAGAACTCTATTCTATATCATTTATCTAATTAGATTACTAGGATCTCTTATAATCTCTACTTATTTCTAAACTTCTATTTCTCTTATTTCTACTAAATCATAAATTCTACTAAATCTGTTATTTTCGCTCTACCTACGTATTTATCTTAATCTTATACTTATTAGTATCGATTAGAGCTTTAAGAGTACTATTCGCCTTACTTTTAGTTATAGAATTAGTAAGATTATCTTTATCTTCGATCTATATAATATAGTTAATATCTTTATACTTAAATACTTTATAAAGGTATATAACATCTACTATAAGTCTCTTCTCTTTAGTAGTACCTAATTAGGTAAGGTAATCGTATAATAATCTTAAATTAATATAAATCTCTAGTAGAATTAATTCTTTAAATATAAGCTTTATAGTTAATTTAACTAAGATAGCTATATTAAAGCTGTTACTAATAGTATATAATTCGAATACTAGTATACTTTAGGTTACTCTCTTATACTTTATTAAGCTCTAGTATAAGATATTAGTATTATTCTAACTATCTATTAGTATAATAAGATAACTAATCTATAAAGTATAATTCTTATTATTAGTAAAAGCTTTATTTATAAATACTACGATTTTAAGACTATTACTTAATTTAATATATTTTAGGCCTCGATTAGAATTATTAATCTACTATTAGATATACTTATTTAATTAGCTAATCTCTTTAGAATCTAGATCTATATTCTAGACTAAATATAAAAGGTTAAAAGAGACTTTAGATTAGTATATACTAGTAATATATACTCTCTAAGCTTGTTATACTCTATATTCGTTCTTATTAGTAGTAAGCTTTAATTTATCGATTTACTTCTTCTAGCTTAAGTATATTAATCTATTTTATACTATAGTATTACGAGATATTCTATAGTAAATAGCCTTCGAGGTAGTATATATAACTACTAAGGCTTAGAATAGATATTTATTAATAGTATAGCCTATAACTAGTAGATTATCGATTAATACTAGAACTACGAAATACTCTCTTTATCTTAAATATACTAATATTAATTAGTAAGCGTGTATAGATTAGAGAAGGTAGTTCGATTTTATAGAAGGTTACTACTATAGCTAAATATAAACGAGCTACGTCTTTAGACTAGTTACTCTCTCTATTAGAAGCTCTAAAGAGTAAATAATAAACCTATAACTATTACTAGTAGCTTTAATAGTATAGTTCTAGAGTAAGTTATTACTACTATAGTAGAGTATATAAAGTAGTAGCTTTAATAGTATACTTCGTATACTAAAAACGTAAAGTGTATTCGATAGCTTTAATAGTATAAATATAGTAAATCGACGACTACTTAGAATACCTTAAATCGAGCCTTAGTTACTATACTCTTAAACCTATCTATAAACGACTTATATAAATAATCTTAAATTCCGACCTTAAATTCCGACCTCTCTACTACTACTAAACTATAACATCTAGTATAGTACCTTTCTCTAAGATACTAGACGTTATATATATTAAGATATATAGAGACAAGTATATAAGCGATAAGAGTAATATTATAGATAAGAACCTTTAGATTCTCTTTTATATAGACTTTAATAATTAGAACGAACTACGATTTATACTAATTAGTAAGAATTATCTATATCTACTACGCCGAGCCTTATATACTAGAGGCGTATATATCGAGATAGATCGTATAAAAGGAGAACTATTATCTAAGACTCTTTATAAGGTCTTAACTCGCGAAGATTATAGATATTAGACTCTTAAGAATGTAAATGAGATTACTAAGAAGAAGAACTATCGATTAATCTCTTTTAAAGTAATACTTAAGAGAGTAAGTAATCCGATTATACTAAGAGTATAAAACTCTTAATCTCTTTTAAACTCGACGAGCTTAAAACACTCTCTACCTCTACCTTCTAGACTATCTACTTCTAGTTCTATAAATTAGTAGCATACTAATATTCCTAGCGATATAGCTACTATTATTACTCTATAAGCTACTATAGATATTAGTTAATAACTAACTAATGTTCGAAAGTACTATACTAAAGAAATAAGGTATAGTAGTACTAGAGATAACTTTATAGAGAAGTTAATAAAGTTTATCGATATATATAAAGGAGCTAACTTACTATAGTATAGACGTATACTAGTCCTTCTAATTATATTAAAAGGACTTTCGACAACCTTCTATAACTCTATAATTCGACTAAATAACATTAGATTCTCTTAAGCTTATATATCTATTATAGAACGATTTAAGAGCTATACTTACTAGAAACTTTAACTTAGTATATAGAATTAAATTAATATATAATATATATATAATAAGAACTCTAGAAAGAAGGATTCCGAGGTGTATAAACTTCTAGTAAATGAACTCGAGAAGCTCTACCTACGATTAATATAAGAGTTATAAAGTAAGGCCTTCTTTAAGAATAAGCTTATACTTGTCTATATCGGTATACTATTATATAGAGAAGCTTATACCTTCTAAGAGTAAAAGACGCTACTAAATTTCATTAATAGTATTAAAAGCTTAATTTATACTTATAAGTTATCTTAGAGCCTAACTAATATATATATTACCGATAATAACTATCTATAAAGCTATAATATAACTGAATTAAGTACTATGTCTAGTCTACCCGGTATATGTGACGGATCTGCCAGCTGTGTCACATGTCAGCTACGTCCCGTGATATCACGTGGTGGCGCGGGTGTTTCAGGTTCTAGATAAATGTAGCATCACCTCCTGTACCTAACTTTCTTCCTCATCTATTGTCCTAAGAATAGAGTGTTGTTTGTTCCCGACTGTCCAGAAGCACGTCTGTCACAGTATAGATATAAAACTCTCTTAATCGAGACTCGATTAAAATTAAGCCTTCTTTACTAATCGACGTATATATAATATATATAACTCTAACTCTTATAACTATAACTAATTTAAAGGCTAATACCGCGATACTAGGACTAAGAGATACTAGATTTATAAGAAGCTAGATTGTCGATCGGTAAAGTATTCTTACGAAGAGAGACGTTATAATCGTAAGAAATTTATAAAGTATATAGATAACTAGTATATCGATAAACGGTTCGCGATTATAGTTACGAAATACGAATCCGACGCCGACGATGACTTCGATAGATTAGATGAACTACTAATCTAGGAAGACTTCGCTAGAACTTAAATATATACTTAAATATAAGAAAGTACTAATACCCTTAATATTAATAGTACTACTTAGATAACTTCGCTTAGTAGTATTAACTTTAAGAGTGTAAGCGAGATTACTACTAATTTATATAATTTAGTATATCTATATATACTCGATTCTACTATACTTCTAGGTTATCTAATCAGTTATATCTCTCTCTCTTAAAATCAACTTAGTTAAATTAATAAAGTTACTATATCTAACGCGTCTAACCTACTAGAGAAGTACTTAACGATTATAGTAAAGTAATACCTACGATTATACTTCTTTAGTATTCTAATTAATATAGAAGTATCTAGAGTATCTTTAGTAGATTATAATTAATTTCTAGTATATAAGTCTATATATCTAGATATAAGATTAGACTAAAGTATAAAGAGTTAAACTATTATAAGATTTAGTATTAGAAATTTATTAAATATTAGATTAGTTAATATTACCTTCTCTATTAGAGATATATAATTCTATATTATAGAGTCTAGTATTAATATTCTATTTATTCTATATATTAATAGTATAGATAAATTAGATATATAGTATAATAATCTTAAGAATATACTTATCTAGAATAGTTAAGAAATTCTAATTATATAACGATATAAATATCTCTTCTTATAATAGAGCGAATAGTAAACTATAAGTATATTTATTTAAGATTAATACTATAAATACCTACTTTCTAAAGAGAACATTTACTACTTATATCGTCGATTTAGCTATCTATTAGTTTAACGATTATATACTATATTATAGCGAGCTAGCTATAACGACGTATAATATAAGATTCTAGAGAAACTTATAAAGTATTATAATTTATACTAGAGATATAGAAAGTCGCTAGA
>LKTO01000142.1:0-100662 GCA_001399465.1 Hymenoscyphus scutula | reverse complement strand
TACGACTACGCCAGGTGTAAGTTAGGCACTATAGAACTGTCTATACGAGGATTCTAAGCTAAAGAGAGAAGAGAAGAAAGGACAGAAGCCTAGGAGCTGGAAGCTCTTATATACAGGAGGTTGTGCTAAGCTATAGCTAACCGAGCCGGGCTCAGGAAGCACGGTATCCGCTGGGTTCTAGTTAGGGGTTAGCCTAAGGTGTAGTAGCGGTTAGAACCGTTACAACAGTTATCTAAGTAGATTACTCCTTTAATTATAGTAGTAATGTCTTTATAATTAAGATTTTATTATACTATTTCTTTATATAGCTTAACATTAAGTCCTCTATAGAAGAGTTCTATAAGAGCGAGGGAATCCTACTCTATTCTGTTTCTATAACGTTAGAATTTATTTACGTAATTAATTACTAATCTAGTTTAGCGTAGGTTAAGTAACTTTCGTGTTACTATTTTAATAGTATTAATGTTACTAAACATTTAGTGTATAGCGACTTTAAATCCGTTCTAAGATCTAAACATTAATTATATATTAGCCATGCTTCCTACTAAGGCTTTATATACGAAAAAGTCCTCTAGGTATAGTTATACCTATTCAAGGGCGGTCCCTTAAAGGTAGGAGATAGCGAAGATAGGCAACGCTATACTGTCGCTATTAAACTTGTCTTCGTTAAAGTTAAAGTAGATTTCTATTTACATAAGAAATAACTCTAATTCTTGTCGTTTACTATAGTAGATGTTAGGTAGCTTAACTCGTATAGTTTCTAGGGCTTTGACCCTGTATAGCTCTAGTGCATCTAGCATGCTCTCGTTATCGTCTTCGTCGTCTAGAGTAGTCGTGTCCTAGGACGCTACAGGCGTGCCCTAGATTAGCACGTTGACGATGCTAGCACTAGGGCTAGTAATAGAAGTAGCCTTTAGAGGTATTACGATTCGAACTTCTAAGCTTAGATGCTCAAAGTATAACGATTCTCAAACTAACTAACTAAGGTAACTGAGTATCGCTAGGGTTTGTTCTTGTAAAGAGGTTCAATCGCGGACTAGGGGTTTACTTAGAGGTAAACTCGTTACTTAACTATAAAGCTGTTAAGTGTCAGGGCTTGTAGCAAGTACTTTGAATTGAACTACAGAGGCTGTCTATGTACAAGAAGATTCGATTGTCCTTTCCAGAGCAGAGTCCTTGCCACCTTATATACTTAGTCTACTCATTCTAGAGGATTCTGTCAAGTCAATGCGTTGCGATCAATGCGTTGCGTTACTAAGCGAGGTCACGTGCCCACGTCGCTGGAGTACTCCAAGACTCACTCTACGGGTGCAACCCTTGACATTAAGGTAGTAATAACAATGTAATATTAAGTTAAGCACGAAGCTCCTATCTAGTAGCAGACGTGCCAGTCTTATATAGAACCTTCGTCTATACGTACTAATCGTTGGATCTTTTAGATCTTTAGATCCTAAGCTCCAATACAAGCTCCTACAAGCTCCAACGGTCATGTGACTCGGTAAGCGAGTCACGTGTTCTATTGTGCAATGAAATCCTTGGATCGCTTAGCTACTCTAACCGATCCCTTGATACTATAAGAGTATGTGATAGTGCTTAACCTGTCAGGACGCCGCCTGGTCTTCACTAGTCACGTGTGCACGTGATTCGTGACACCGACAGCCTCTAACTGTTATTTCTTAGGTTGTACTTAAGCGTAGAGATACGCTAGACTAAGAAGGGGATAGTGTTACGAATTACGTATACACGTGATAAGTGAAGACCAGGTAGCGTACTAACAGGTTAAGCACTATTATATACTCTTATAGTAATAGAGGACCGCTTAGACTAGCTAAGCGATCCAGGGATTTCATCTAGGTTAAATCACATGACTGTCATTAATCAGTGATGATTAACTAAGCAACGCTGAGCAAGATTAGGATGATCAGGGTGATCACACTGATCAACGTGAGCAGGAAGGTTCTATATAAGACTAGTACGTCTGCCATTAGATAGGAGCTTTGTACTCAACTTAATATTACATTGTTATCACTACCTTGACAGCTTTATAGTTAAGTGACGAGTTTACCTCTGAGTAAACACCCAGCCCCTTGATTGAGCCTCTTTGCAAGAACAAACCCCAGCGATACTCAGTACCTTAGTTAGTTAGTTTGAGAATCGTCACACCTCGCTTATCACAGTAACGCATGGACCTGACGGAACCTTCGAGAGTACTCTTAGTAGAACTCTCTAGAATTTATAGACGAGGTATATAAGCTAGTAAGGACTCTACATTGGAAAGGACACTCGATCCTTCTTGTACATAGACACCTCTGTAGTCTAATTCATCAGCAGTTACCACAAGTCCTGACAGATAGAGATCAGAAATCTATTCTAAATTTTAAGAGAAGTAGTAGTTATTAAGAAAATAGCTTAAGCTTTAATATCTACTACTTTATATATAATTTTATCTAGATTTATATTATAAATAGGTAATAAGAGTAATAGTAACCGGGCTAAGAACGTTTACTAAATATTAGCTCAAGTATTACCTTCTTAGATATCTATATATATTATAACTAAAACACGTATCTATATATACTAGATAGATAGACAAACATATATCTAAGCTAGTAGAACACCCCATTCTGCTCTATACGTCCTCAAGCAAGCTCTATCGTCTCCTCCTTCCAGTTCTCAATATCCCGCCATCCTCACCACTATCGCCTTCTCCCCTGCCATTCCCTCCTTCCTGCCTAGGTCCTGGTCTCAAAATCCCTTCTTCGCCCCCTGCATTTAGATTTGGCCTATGGCCCGGCCGAAGGAACCCTTCCTCAACACCTGGAGCTGGTCCACGTCCCGGTCCTGGTCTCAAAATCCCTTCCTCGCCCCCTGCATTTAGATTTGGCCTATGCCCCGGCCGAAGGAACCCTTCCTCAACATCTGGAGCTTGTCCACGTCCCGGTCCTGGTCTTAAAATCCCTTCCCCGCCCCCTGGTCTTGGTCCTGGCCTCAGAATCTCCTCTATTGACGACTCGGATGACGTCCATGTAGTCGTCTTATCATCTGGCACTCTTATTCTAACGCATAGCCAAAAGCCGATTATGGTGAGAATGCTTATTATTAAGATAAGTATTATGGCAATGCTGACGTTGGGTTTAATGGGCGAGAACTTGATTTCGAGGGTTGGTGTCGGGAGGTTGATAGAGGCGGTCCCGAGAAGGGTGGGCTTAGTTACCGATGGTGTGGTCGTAATACTTGGAGCGACAGAACTTGAACTAGAAAAAGGGGTAGAGTAGGTGAATATTGTAGAGAAGGTCGTATGGCATGGGCAGGGTGTTGTTGAACTTGATGATGATGATGAAGTGGTCGTTGTGCTTGTGCTGGGTGGACAAGTAGTAGATAAGGCACTTGAATCATCTGGACCCATCTCCAAGTCCAAAGATGTCTTGTCAGCTTGATCTTCTATGAGAAATAACTTATGGTTGTTAAAACTTACTTTTACGCAACGGAATTGAGAACGGACGAAGATACGTCAACTGCTACTAGGGTTTGTATTTGGATAATTTAGTTTCTGGGTTTTATATTAGTAGTAACTCAACAGCATTTGTTCAAATTACCTACTAATGGACGCCAGACAGTTCATGTAGTACTTTGCAGGCACGAATAAGTTTCTTGGCTAGCGACGAAGTAGGTAGGAATCGATACATTGTCGAGAACTTAAGAACTGAAATACTTAGATACAGCCGTTACACAAAGTAAACAAGTGAGATACCCATACACTAACACCGAATCAAAGTCAGCCCCAGACCCTAGTACTTGCAGCTCGGTAATTCCAAACCAAGAACGTGTGTCACTGTGTTGACTGGGTTACCCCCATACGGCTTGTCTCCATGGGAACGTGCATGTTCATTTGTCACGAACGAGGAAGGCGCAATTGTGGAGGATTATATGCATAAATCAAGAATAGCTTACGCCTACTTCAGTAATTCCTGTATTGGGAAAGCCTCCCTAGCATCACCATATGCGGAACAAATCATCAGCTGCGTATGTGAAGGCTGTACACAACGGTATAAGAATCTGAATCGCATTATTATATTAAGCTAGTTCATCGTTTGGTTAAAAGTATCATATGGCTCGCCGTCGTGCTTCAAGATGAATTTGAAGCTTCCAGATCGACAAGTGATAGCCACCTCCAGAGGTATGTTGTAATACTCTACTCCGTTTTGCCCCTCTTGCACAATATACTTACGCTTGGGTGGCGGGATGCGCGCAAGATTTGCTTTAAGATCTACAAACTTTTGAACTTTGGAGCAGGAGAGAGATCAGACTTGATTCTATGTCACAACATTTCGGGGTAGCTTACCTTGATGATTAAAGAAGTCAGGTCTCGGGTCATCGCACTTGTAGAGCTGAACTTTGACCTCCTGGGGCCAGCCTGCAGACACTTTGCAAGTCCATTCGAAAGGATATGGTGTCGGATTCGATTCTCTGACAAGTTCTCCCTTTTTCATCTGTTAGCTATTGAGCCTCTGTATTTCTGATCTACTCCTCACCTTGGGTATGAGCCAATCCATCACTTCAACGATTTCCCCACCTTTTTGCCCGTCAGCGCGCCTTTTACTCCTACTTATCGCGTTAGAACTGTCTCTAATCAAGACCTGCTCAAAGTGTGCTAACTCACGGAGCACATCCGGCATGGTCTGCACTGTTATATTTGACCCAAGCAAGTGCACCAAAGTTGGTTTTCGAATATCGACCCCCAACATTTAGAACCCCTGGAATCTCTGGCGCCTTTTCAGCCATAGCACGAAGTATTGCCCCTCGAACAATGGCGGTATCACTATGCAATTGTTGTTAGCTATGTTTCCTGCAATATTCAAAGGTTGCACTTACCCATCATCGATTTGAAGGACTTCTATAGCTGGGAAGGCTTTCTCTATCCTCCCTAAAAGGTAAAAACTCTGCCCGAACCCACCCGCTAAGAGAATCTTTTGGACGTGCTTTCCAGATTCTCTTGTCTCTCTTATCTGCGTTTGTATGAGATCTATGATTTTTGGTATGACAAGCTCAAAAATTTCGTGAAGTTCCGTTCCAGTAATCGTAAGGTTACCACCGCTGATACCTACAGATCGATTTGCCTTCATATTACGAGCCGCGACCGTAAAATTCTTATGTCGGTTGCCGTCAAATTTTCGCTTTATGTCATTCTCAAATTTGGCCATTGCAGTGGCATGATAGTCTGTCTTCCACTCCGCAAGGAGAGCGCCGTGAAACTTGTTCAACAGTCTTTCTTCGAAAATTCGATTCAGAAATGTCGACCCGCAGAGATCCCCTCTTCCCTGCGCAGCTTCTTCAATGGTGAGATTTTTCCCCTCTGCGCTGACAGTGTAAGAGATCAAGTCTACCGTTCTAAATATCAGTTAGCCGTTGTCGCAAGCAGGTTTCGAGGTTGGTTAGGTAGCTGGAAAAGGAATGATATCAGAATCTGGGAGAATAAACTTGCCCGCCTCCAGCATCACACATCACAAATGTGTCGTTCAGTTTCAACGGCTGTGCGAGGCTTTTCAAAGCATATATACCCGCGGCTTCTGGTTCGGTAATGATCTGAACATCTTCCCCCATACCGGCCTTTTCTGCGCAACTTCGCGTGTTGTTCCATGCCTTGGGATCCCACACAGCAGGCACAGTGATGATATAGTGCGGGGGCCCATTGTTTTTCCACACAGTCTCTGTTAGTTGCTTCTTGATGTGTTGCTCGGCATGTTTTCGAATATTGCAGAGGTAATCGGTGACGAGTTTCTCACACTCGGTGCCGACACTATATGGTAAGGCCGTTCGACTTGGGAATTGTTCCATCAAGCTGGATTTAAACAAACCAAGAGGCGCCAGCCCCAGCTTGAACCACTCATACCGTTGTTGGTCTTCATCCTCAATCTCATAGCCCCATTGAGGCGGCTCATACTTGATCGTGCTATGAGTGATGTCAGAGACTCAGAAGCACCCCAAAATGCAGTGTGAGAACTGATGTAGATGGAATTTACGTAGGTACCCAGCCAACAGTCCCGTAGCCTTGAGGCCACTTTTGTATCAATTTGGTTTCGGGCTTTTCAATGTCAGATTTGCCTTCGAGTTTGAAAATGAAGTTGCGGGTTGATCAAAAGCCTGTCGTACATGGAATGTCTTTGTATAAACATAAGCAACTGAGGAGAAGGTAGTGCCTGCCGTTGAAAAAAAATGTTAGATCCCTAAACATTCTCTCTTTCTTCTCGGAGGTTCTTTGAGGCAAGACTGGGAAATGACCAACCAAAATCAACGGCGATTATGATCCGCGGCGTAGGACTAGGCATGTTTGGTTGTCAAATTCGCTCCAGATTACGATTTCTTGGAAAGTAGTGATGAGTTGGTTGTCGATTGTGTCATATGGAAGAGATGGTTCGATGAGACGAGACCAAGATACCATTTGAGGGGCTGCGGAAAGATATGGAAGAGAAATGCCGCTGGACATAGAAGCAGCCTCCAGCCTCCATTCGAGATCGGTAGGCTGGTAGCCAGGCGGCTCAAAAGGCTCAAAAGGCGCCGTCGTATTGAATGCAGCAAGCTGAGAAATCAATTTCCGCAGCAGCCGGTCACCAAAACAGGGCGTTGTACTACGTTGTAAGTGAGGGGCTGCTTGCTTGTGTGGCAGCCAATGCACTGATGGCAGGGCCAATCGTAACTCGCTGCCACGTCAACAAGCAATAAGCGAGGGCTGAATGTGTCGGTGTGGTTACACAAACTTCGATATCAGACAAGAACGGCAGAGGTTGCCCAGGTGAACGAACGCCCAACTGTAGACGTGACCTGACGGACGCCCCAGAGCATTTTCTGATGGAATCTAAACTGGTTTCAATATTTCAACAACAACTCTTCTCTGGATGCCACATAAAGTTCTTCGATGTCGGTCCTGGAACGCGAATTTCTTCGAGCCAGTTTACTGACGCCGCACAGTATCAACTACACATCGCCCGATCCTGCCTTTCCTTCCAAGTGAATCCAGTAGCCTTTCGGTCGTTTGGGCGCTTTGAACGGCGTGATACCGCTCACAAGCTACCGAAACACGATTTTATTTGCCATGGAAGATGGGAGCGACGGATGGGAGGCAAAATACAAAGCCTTGCGGGAATCTTATGAAGATCTGGAGAGGCAGACAGTCGCTCTGTCCGGGGATGAATACCACATCACGGATCAAGAAATCACAAAGAAGTTCCGCGGGATCCGCGACGGCATAGAAACATGGATCGACGAAATTCAACCACAGGATAAGGCGCTTTTCAAAGTAGCATTTCGAACCAACATGCGCCGAGGTCAAGGCAGAATACGACTGAGCGATATTGGCCTTCCGAATTCTCGCTATAGATGGGAGGAGAATCTTGGAAAATTGGAGACTTGCATCCACGTAATATTATGCATGGTCATTTCCGAATCATTGAAAGATGTCTTCGCAAACCGTTATCCTCTGGGACTTACGCCGGAGCAAAGAGATTTCCTTGATCATAGTCACCACCAAGCTTCTGTACAAGCACGAGGTAGGCACCAAGTACCATTCTTCTCCTATACGACCCGCTAAATCGAACAGACTCTTTATCGCAACCAGATCCCGCGAAATATTACCGGTGGCTCGGGGAGACACTATCATACATGAGCACCGAGCACAGATTCCGCCGCTTGTCCAAGGACGAAACGAAGAATGCTTTCCACAGGCTACGATCACAGCTTAGCAAATGGCTTGATCCCAAGGTTTTGATGAAATACGAAGACTCCTTGAGAGTAACGATACTGGAACCGGCAGTAGCAATTCACAGAACAATCCACTGCTCCGGCAAAAAATACGGTTTTCAACCTTACGCTTATGTGGAGAATCCCATCTCAAGCGAAACAATGAAATGCGACATTATCGACGTCGAGCCTTTCACCTCTTCCAGGAAAAAAGACATGAAAGGTGTGTTTGGGTGCTTTATGCCTGCTCTCACAGTAGACATCGCCTTTGGGGAAAGGGAAAAACTCTTGCTGCCTGCCGTGCTGCTGGGTTATAAGTCGGATGACTTGGATCCCCAGAATGCGGGAAGGCCTCCTCTAACGGCGCTCGACACATTTGGCAGGGACTACGAGCCGTATAATGACAGTCGATACTCGGAGCCTCCAAGTCCATCTTCCCAAGATACGCGCTCAGGGTCTAAAACACCCAAGCCTGAGTCCTGGTTGACGAAAATCTCCGGATCCTTTATGGGTGGTGCGTCAAGCGCAGAGAACAAGAAAGGGGTAGTGGCGTCGCCAACTGGCTCGCCTCGAAGGAAAAGTGGAAGTCGATCTCAGTCTTTCCCGAAGGCCAAGAACAAGAAGCCATCATCCAATAAGTCGACATCTGCCGATACTTCAGAACATGAAGATAGGATGGCAGCTTCGACTAGCTACATACAGCCCACACGTCCAGGGCAGACTCATATAACAAGAACCTATGACTATGATGGCGAGGAGGTCCAAGTATTTGGTGAGGAGTGATCGATGTTCAGACCATGGAGGCCACCTGCATTTTATTCATACACCACTTGGTACTATCAAAGACGACCGGTCGCGGGACGAGAAGGGGATCGCGTGCATTGGACCGTACGCACCAGATACCAATCCTATATTATATTTATATATCACTATATCATGAACTAATGTCGCTGTGCCAGCTCACTTGCCTCTTCGTCATTTCCTTGTGAATTTGAAAATAATCTTTCCTGTATGCGTCTCCGATCTCGTCTTCCAAGCTCGTCCTGGCATTCTTCCCTAACCTTCTTCCGAGACTGCTTGATGAAGCTACACTCTTACTTGATCTCTGTATACAGCTCTTTCATGCGCCGCTTAAGATCAACCATGTCTGCATCCGCTAGGCAGAGCGGTTTCATGACTTCTTTAGGTACTTCTTTTGGAGCGCCGGGGTTGCATGGAATTCTCATGTGTGTGAAAGCCCTTGCTTCCAATGCAGTTTCATCGTAAATTACTACTTTTTATAAGTAAAAGAAGTGAAAGATTAAATCTTTTATTAAGTTTAGACCTACGGTCTCTCTCTCTCTCTCTATGGAGCTATGTATTAAGTCTCGAGGAGATATATTTAGTCCTTATTACTTATTTCTTCTAATATTACTCTCAAATTAAATAAAGAGAGAGAAAGAGAGAAAGAGAGAGAGAGAGAGAGGGGGGGGGGGGGGGGGGGGGGGGGGGCCAGAGGAGAAAGAGTATAAGAAGTAAATTAAAAAAAGAGGGGAAGAAGAATACTTACCCACGCTAGGGCTAACATTCCTCCGAAATGTTTGCTTCCCCCCTCTTCTTACTTCCCCTCTCTTCTCACACTTCCGTCTCCCCTTTCTATATACTTATACTTCTTAAATAGATAAGGAGGTTAGTTTAGGGAAGGAAGAGAGAAGGAAGGAAGAGAGGAGGAAGGAAGAGAGAAGGAAGGAAGAGAGAAGGTGAAAGAGAGAGAGTACAAGAATAAATTATACAACAGTAGGGATAGGAATAATTTTACCATCTAGGAGCTTTTAATCTCTTCTTACCTTTTGAGTTTTGCGATTTGCGATTTACGATTTGTGATTTAGTCATTTCCGACTTTTGGTGCATTCAGGATGCCGTATAAACAAGGCTTTAAGCTAGAAACTGGAGAAGAAAAACCAAAGGCTATGGAAACCAGCATTTGATAGCCTTTGTAAGGTTTCCAGGACATTTGTAGGGCGCTGCAGCTATTTGCTGAGATTCGTAACACAAGCCGCCCCTTACCACAGTATTCATGGTGAGGACTGTTTTGCGTCGAGGTGAAACTAGTTAGACGGTAGGAGCTCTTACTGTGTTGTAGCGGCATTTAATGCGCACTTCGTTTGGATTCCTATTATATCAGCTTAGAATTGCAGTTTGGGATATACTAAGTAGATGCCACTTGTGGCTGTATATGTGAGATAGTACACACAACAAGGGGGTATTCACCAAAGCGTTGTGTTAGTAAACGTAGTCATTATGCCTAAAGTGTTGTGTGACTAAGGCCACCAATTCACTTTTAAATTTACGACAGTACTTAAGTAGGAGACTATTTCTTCGTCCCCAGTTACACAAACATCCCGAGATACCTCTTCTTTCTACACAACTGTCACCAACTACTCCATATCCCAAAGACTCATTCTGAAACAATTCGGATCGTGGGTAACAATCATCCAATGGCTTTCTTTCATAAAGAGAACTCTACCAACACCGAAATGCTTAACCTTGAGGTTAATGTTACCCCAGACGCCAGATCTCGACGAGCCAAGACAAGCAAAAGCATAGCACGCAAGCTTCTCGCCATCCTCCTTACTCTCCTCGCTCTCACCCTCACAGTCGCGGCAGCCTTCTACCTTTACGAACAAAATCGTCCACCCCCCGTGGATCTTTCTTGGAACGAGGAAGAGGAACTCGCCCTCCGCCCTATTGAAATTCGGCCATTCGAGCCTCTCAAGCGCTACAGCCTTGACTACGACAATGTCGCTTGCTGGCAGGACGACGGGGTGTGGATCAAACATCTCGCGGCCGTTGAGCTGTCTTTTATAGATGTCGACCGCTTCCAGGATACGGACCGCGCCATCGAACAGGCGGACGAGGACGCATTCTGCACGCATCTACGCATGCTCGGCGCGAGTTTTTGGAAGTTGCCGTCATATTGGCCCGGCGATGCTCTTGACTATTGCTTGGAGCCGACGAAGAAGGTGAGCCTCGAGGTGGCCTTTCCCACGAGCGGTGGTGGTGTGTGGGTGCTCGATACGAGTTTGGGAGGGGATGGGCTGTACCCGAAGAGTTTAGGACTGCAAAATGCGCTTACAATGGACGAAAGATGCGAGGTGATCAAGGATCTAGGCGGTCATTTCTGTGAGGATATTCAGGTGTGCCCAGAGATAGCCGCTTTACTATAGTGGTCGGCGGGTGAATAAAAGCTGCCTTCTACCTACCTCTACTCCTGACTAAGTAAAAAAAAAGGAAAGTAGTCAATATTACGTAAAGTAGATTACTGATACGTTATATTATAAGAAGTTGTCTTATCTTTATCTTTATCTTTAAATCATTTATACAGTATTATATTCTTGTAGAAATATTTTGAGTATTACTCTAAGTTTTCTCTACTCTAGGTTAACTAAGATACTACTAAGACTCTAATGTACTCTACGGTATTACTCCTAGTAATACTCGAAGGGTTTAAGTGATTTATACTTATACTAACAAGTCTATTCTATCTAGGTCAAAGTTAAGTAGTTAAGTAAAATGTATAATTATGAATTGATATCCTTTTATCGGAACTCAATTATTTCTAAAAAGTATTACTATTTATACTATATAAGATGCAGTATCTATTCATCAAATGAAATTCGTAGCAAAATCAAGATTGACCTTATTTATTCCTTATTTGAGCCTGTGAAAATAGCGTATTCGAACCTTGGCCTCCCTTCTTCATAGCGATCGATCTATCAAGTGCCTACAAAGCCAGTGGTCTGACTGAAGCTGTCGTAAGCACTACTACCATCCTTTTTTCTCGCTTTAAAAATATCTGTTCGACCGGTCCTGCAACTTTATAACCTATTTCTTAGTTTCAAAATAACTTTCCAACTTTCCTAAGGCTGTTAAGTTTACCTCAAAAATGGTGTACTTGCTTCCGACGAATGCTGTTCTTTTATTTTTCATCATTCCAGCCGCGCCAATGAATCGTACGTTGATCCAAGGTGGGGGGGAATTATCACGGGTAAATTCTCTTCTTCCGAAATATCAACCTTACCTGGTTTTCCTCAATCGCATCATGGATGCTATTGGGCAATTGAAATCGTTTCAAGGTTCTGCTATCTTTGTTAACGTTATCGTGTCCGCCGCTCATCCTTCATGGGAAGGTACGTAGGTACTGGTCATCAAGATGACCCCCGCACGACGCGGATGGCGGGGATGATACAATCGGCTACATGCATCATATCACCCTTTTTGTGACTATTATCGACGACAACTATATATAATAATAGGCAAGGACGGCGACACCTTCTCGCCTCCTCTGCATCTTAAACTTTCAACGGCGTCTTTATAATTGTTACTCGTTGAGCATCAATCGCCATGAAGCTTTTCAGTCTTTTCGCCCTGGCCTCAATAGGTAGTGCGCTGTTTTTTGGTCAACAACCACCTCGTCTTTCAGTCCAAATGCCCAATGACCCGGCAAAGCGAGCATTACTGCAGAACATCGTCACGTGGGATCAACATTCCCTCTTCATCCATGGAGAACGAATTATGTTTTTCAGTGGAGAAGTCCATCCATTCCGGCTGCCAGTAGCCTCCCTTTACTTGGATATTCTCCAAAAGATAAAAGCTATGGGTTTCAATTGCGTGAGCTTCTACACAATGTGGGCTTTGCTTGAACATAAGCAGGGGGAGTTCAAGGCCGACGGAGTATTTGACTTGGCGCCTTTCTTTGACGCTGCTTCTGAAGCCGGAATTTATCTCCTTGCCGTAAGTTTAAATTGCATGAAAAGTCTCCGTGTGTAACATTAACATCTTTCCAGAGACCAGGACCATATATTAACGCGGAGGTAACGGGTGGTGGATTCCCAGGTTGGCTACAACGAATTACCGGACGCTTACGGACATCAGACCCGGAGTATCTGGCCGTCACAGACAAGTACAATACCCAAATTCACCCGGAATCTACAGCTTACTGATACGTTATCCAGCTACATGACCAAAATTGGAGAGATCATGGCGAAATATCAGATAACAGAAGGTGGCCCTATCATCCTGTGGCAACCAGAAAACGAATACAGTCGCTCCAGTTATATCACCCCATTTCCCCAGACGGATTACATGCAGTATGTGGAAGATCAGGCCAGGAATGCTGGAATAGTAGTTCCTTTCATATCCAATGATGTGAATCCGCTGGGCTACTTCGCTCCAGGAACTGGACAGGGAGAGGTTGACATATACGTGAGTTGACGAGACCTACAGCGACTAGTATTATTCGCTTACATTTTCACAGGGTTACGATGGTTACCCTTTGAGATTCGATTGCGTATGTCTCTGTTCCTTAAAATATGAGCTCATAATCTAACAAATTTTCTAGTCAAAACCAACAGTATGGCCAGCGAATTTTCTACCAACCACATGGCGCGCACTACATTTGAAACAGTCTCCGAACACCCCCAACGCTGTTGTTGAGGTTGGTCGTTCCCCCGAACATCTTTAATATCATAACTAACTCTCAAAAGTTTCAAGCGGGTTCATTTGATGCATGGGGAGGTCCAGGATTCGAAAAGTGCTCAGAACTCTTGGGTTATGAGTTTCAGCGGGTCTTCTACAAAAACTTGTTCTCTACTGGAACCACATTCTTGAATTTAGTAAGTCGTGTCTCCCGGTAACATATGGTATGAAGGTTAGGCTTTTCAAAATAGCACTAGCTAACTACAGTGACAATAGTACATGGTACGTTTGGTAGTAAAACCCTTGATGAGAATGCAGTGCTAACTGAATTTTCATATCTTTGGAGGGACCAATTGGGGAGGCATCAGTCAGCCAGAAGGATACACTTCTTACGACTACGGTTCTGCCATCGAGGAAGATGGACGTGCCTTGAACCGAGAGAAATACAGCGAGCTGAAACTCCAAGCCCAGATGCTAAAAGTTTCTCCCGGATATCTTACCGCCACACCGAACGTCAACTACACCAACCTTGTCTATAGCACCACCAAAGAAATCGCTGTAACTCCCCTTATTGGAACTGGTACCGAAGGAAATTTTTATGTTGTAAGGCATCTTGACTATGCTTCTCAAGCATCAACGAACTACACAATCGAGTTCTCGACATCGGCGGGGTCAATTATCGTTCCCCAGCTCGGCGGCTTCTTGAGTCTCAATGGTCGAGATTCAAAAGTTCATGTGAGCGATTACTTTGCAGGAATTAATGTGCTGTATTCCACACCTGAAGTCCTTACCTGGAAACAGTATGACGATAAGGCAGTGCTTTTGGTGTATGGGGATACTGGAGAAAGGCACGAGATGGCTTTCAATTCAACATCACAACCAGTGGTTGTGGAGGGTGGTGAAATTGAGATCAAGTCAATACGGGGAAATTGGGTTGTTCAATGTATCACTAACACGACGCGAAAAGTGATCCAGATAGGAGCATTCACGGTTTACATACTTGGTAAGTTGCAAGATTCGGAATCTACTTCCAAGCACTCTAACCTTAATAGACCGGCAGTCAGCGTACGATTATTGGGTTCCGGATATTGGCCCTGCCTACGGGACTTCGAATCTCAACCCAGATTCGGTAATCATCAAAGCGGGCTACCTCGTGAGAAATGCCTCCGTATCCGATGCATCTCTTTACATAGCTGCTGATTTCAACACCTCTACATCAATTGAGATAATTGGTGCACCTTCCAGCATTTCGAAGATTTTCATCAATGGGGATGAGAAAACTTACCCCAATACAGAGATAGTTTTGCCATCGCTGGATTTAAATCTTCCGGATCTCTCAAAGCTTGACTGGAACTTTATTGACTCTTTGCCTGAAATAAAGTCAGGGTACGACGACAGACTTTGGCTCGTTGCTGATCATTCCAATACCACAAACCCAGCTGGAAAACCTCTTTTGACACCTGTATCACTGTATGGAAGCGACTATGGTTTCCACGTTGGTGCTCTCGTCTATCGCGGCTCTTTTAATGCAACCGGCCAAGAAAGTTCTCTATACATATCAACTCGTGGTGGTTGGGCATTCGCCTCGTCGGTATACCTCAACGGCACCCTCATCGGCTCCTTTCCTGGAGAAATGGAAAGCGAATGGAGTAATGCAACCTACAGAATACCATCACTCAAAGCAGGAAGCATGTCTATCCTCACAGTCCTCGTAGACAACATGGGTCTAGAGGAAGACACACCCGGCGCCGATGACATGAAATCCCCTCGTGGTATTATTGACTACAAACTCACCGGCTCCAACACCACTGTGAGTTTACCGATATCCTGGAAACTCACCGGAAACCTAGGTGGCGAAGATTACGCGGACCAAACTCGTGGACCACTGAATGAAGGTGGTTTCTTCGCTGAACGTCAGGGTTTTACTGCCCCCAACCCACCTATCGAACTTTTTACATCCGGAAATCCCTACACTGGTTTCAGTACGGCGGGTGTGAAATTTTACACCGCTAATTTCTCCCTTGCTCTCCCAAATGACAAATGGGATATCCCTCTCTCATTTGTATTCAAGAATTCAACTGCTACTATGGGATATCGTGCCCTTTTATTCGTTAACGGCTGGCAATTCGGGAGGTACGTGGCCAACATCGGACCGCAGACGCGATTTCCAGTTCCAGAGGGAATTCTTGATTATAGGGGCACTAACTCAGTTGGCTTGATCTTGTGGGCGTACGGGGAGGAAGGGGCAAAGATTGAGGGTTTTGCGCTTGAGTCAGGGACCCCAGTCCTTTCTGGAAGATCTTCCGTTGTACTTGTTGGGAGTCCTAAGTGGAGTATTAGGGAGGGAGCTTATTGAGAAATATGTGCGATAGTTATATGGAAACTGTTGAGCAAAATGAGGAAGTCCAGGATTACTGAAAAAGAACCTGGTATTAATTTGTAGAAGAGCATGGTCTAGCAAGAAATGTAGGCATTATTAGACAAACGTTTCATTTTACTTTAGTCGTCCTAAAGCTTCGCTGACGGTAAACTAACTAATTGTCCCATGCTTTTCAGATTATATACTTAATTACACAAGATTAATACCTATAGTACATGACCTGTTCGAAGAGTGATTTTCCCTTGTAAGTAGTCTTGCAAACAAGCACAGTTTTTAAAGAGATTTTCATCCGAAAAACATTATTTAACTCAACTCTACAAGGGGATGCCTGTCACGTTCTCCTGGTCTGTCCAGTGCTCAAGAACCCAGCCCCAGATTTCGACAAAACAATGAGGGCAACGATGCTAAAAGACTAATGATCGAAAAATGCCATTTTTAGATTGACCATCGGTTCATGGAGAGCGGAAAGAAACGTGACTTAGTTCATGCAGATGTCCAACTGTAAACACGTGGAAATAAATGGGGCGAGAGCGCCCGATCGGCACCCTTGGCGTAAGAAGGAGCCTCGAGATCAACCTGACATCCTAAGACAGCGCCCCATTAGGCAACAAAATCATCAGTCAAGTGGGCCAAAGCCTCCTGCGCTGCCCACTTCTGTCAAGATATAAGTTAGGACAAGCCAGCTTGTCTGTCAAAAAGACCTAGGTGACCATCAACCATCAACGCCCTCACCATGGCACCAGTAAAATACCAAGTCAAGCTCTCCAATTTTGCTCGCAGCAAAGCTACCATAACACCTTCCAATCCCTCCTTTCCCACCTTTACTGCCGACTTATCCTGGCTGTTCAGCAAAAAGCCAATACCCAGCATCCTCCTCCACCAAGTGCCGCAGACTTCCCCAGAATCCTCGTCCGAGCCTCCTGGGACTGACGAGTCAACTATAGTGGGAGCTATTGATCTTGACCTCCTCTCGCTATCGAAACCAATCTATATCTCCTTTCGAGACCCCCAAACAATTCCATACAGCGTCTCACCGCCCTGGATTCCCTTTGAAGTAAACAACAAATGGACCACCAACGGTTTCGTGGTGACTCTTCCAAGGGAAGACGGGGAAGCGGGGGAGGGGAAGAAGTACTGTTGGAAAAGGACAGCCGATTTAAAGCAAGGGAAGAAACAGAATCCTGTGATGAGGAAAATTGATTGGTTGCACTTGAAACTTTTGGATGACGAAGGAAGTACTGTTGCAACCTTTGTTCATGATTGGGTGCCTGGTTGGAATAGGGGGGAGTTTGTTTTCGAACAGACCCTTTCAAGTGGGGTAGAGGTGGGCTTTGAGAAATTAGTTATTCTTAGTGGGCTGGGGGTTGTGGAGTATGTTCGGAAGGTCTCGGGGTGGAGTTGGTAATTAGCGGGGTGTAGAAAAACAGATGGCGGAACGTTGAAAATAAAGGGTAATACTCCTTACTACATTCTTAGATACCCGTCGATATTTTCCAATTACAATTACTACAACTACTAGACTTCCGCGACCATAGCCTTTAATGCCGCTACAGGCTGCTTACTACGTTTCTAAAGCCTCTAAAGTCACTATACTTCTATACTTGGGCTAGTATTTAATGAACGCCCTCAGCTAATTTTTAGCTTGTTTTTCGCTTCTACCCCACCCCTCTTTTTTTACTACTATCACTTATATATAATGTAATTCTGGGTGTTTTTGTATGAAAAGTAGTGTAAATTAAAGCTCTATCCCTGGAAATCATTATCTCCTCTATAGTCTATAACTTTCTGGAGAGTCTTTCTCAGGTTACTAATTATATTATCTATTACTTTCTGGGGTACCTTCTTCTACTCCTGTGCCTACATAAGCTTTAAATCTACCTTGTTCTTTAGTTGTTTCTTTCTCTTACGTAGTTGTTGCCTTATGTACTTCTAAATCTGCTCTATTGGGTTCATATCTGGTGACTGTGCAGGGTGAAGGAGGCGCTAAATAGAATAGTAGTATAATACTTCTTTAGTTACCTTGTGACTGTGAGGGCTAGTATTATCTGTAACTAAACGTATTATCTTCTCTCTCCCTAGTTTACGTAGTTCCTTATACTAAGGGAACAACTTTAGCTTAAGATACCCCTTGTAAAGCTGGTACTAATCTACCCCTCCCTTACCCCTGTCCCCCCTCTTATATGCTTGTTTATGTAGAAAGTTATGTAATTCAGCTTTCTTTCCAGGTACCCTACGTCCTTTACTAGCCTAGTAGTCTTCCTTGGCCTGCTCTAGCCGGTCAAACTCTCTCTCTGCATGGTGTAACTATTGTATGTTAGCCTTGGCTAAATGCGTCTCTACGTCCTTGACTTCCTGTGTTGTTTCCAGGTTGTATATGTGGTAAGGACCTTAGCGAAAACCTAGGTAGATGGCACTAAAGAACTGTCTATCTGAGTACCCCTTTACTATCTCTGTCCGAATGTCCTTATAGTAGTACTCTTCCTGCTTCTACTAATACCTATCCAGGCCATTGTTAAGTTCTATATATAAGGTAGTAGTGTCTATGAACACTACTTAGGAGAGGTCTATCTTAAGGAGTTGTTCAGCTGACTTAACGTGTTGTTCCCTAAGAACCGGGGTAAGTTTAGGCTTAAATCCCCCTCTTATAAAGGAGTAACCTTCGTCGTATAAGACTTGTTGAAAGGAAGATTCTAAGAGGTTCTTACTAGGGTCTTGGTTACCCTAAAGACCTAGGTTACAAAGGTGTGATATATTTGACTTCCAGCGTTCGTCTCGTGTACTTGTAACCTTAGAAATAATCTGTCGTCGTAGCTCGGGGGTGACTTTAAGTGGTGGTCTAGGGCGAGGCTGATTCTTGACGATAAAGGGTACTGAAAGTCGTTGGCCTTGTGTATTCCTATTCCGAGTTCTGGCAGCGTTCTCTCGAGCCCTCCTCCTAATATCCCTAACCCCTGTCTCTGAAACAGACACCTATTCCTTGTCTTTTTTTGCCCACAGAAGTGACTCTTGCTTGTTGGTATTCTGTCCACTTCTACTAACAATTTGAGTGCGCTGCCAGATAGGGACCTTACGCCGTGAAGTCTTGTTTATGCGCGCCTTACGCCCCTTCGTTTTTCTGTGTTTTTTGGCCATTTTGATGTTGTGGTTGTGAAATAATTGTGAAGTGAAAAGTATGTGTTTAGGTGGTGATCGCTTCATTTTGGTGCTAAAAAGTGGTGACGAGCTGAAGGGCGTTCATTAAATACTAGCCCAAGTAACTCAAATAGTATAAGTAAATCGTACTTTGTGAACCAAGAGCGTATCTGGAGGCCTTAGAGGGTCTTAGAACTTCCTTCTAGTTTATAACTATTATATAGATTTCTAGTTATATTACTCTATATACTCTATCTCATTTTCTAAACTCTAATGCTCGATTGCTCTAGACGCTAGAAAGTAATAGACCTAACTAATATCTTTTTCGCGCGATTATATAAAAGTTTTTTTTATTATAATATCTCTAATAATAGTAACTTAGAGTATTTACTAATACTAGTTTTTCTAAGAATATAGGTTTACTATACTAGGAAGTCGTAAAAGATACTAGATAGATTACTATTATATATAGGTTAGAAATTCTTTTTTTACATTTCAGTCTTACTTAATACTTGACTAAAACGAAAGATTACTTTTAACTTTTTATTTATAAATAGATATTTAAGATATATAAATGTCTATAAAGGTAAAACTAACTCTAAGTTTTTATTTTCTAAATTAGTAGGTCTATATTAGTATAATTTAAAGAAATTAAATAAATAATAACTAATGTTTTATAGAAGTTTTAAGAAGGTAGAATTATAATTAGTATACTTATTATACTATATATAGTATACTAACTAATCGTAAGTACTATTCTTTTATTACTTTTTTTCCTTCTTAATTTCTCTTTTTTCTTCTCTATCTCTATATCGATCTATAACTCTTACTTTTAAGCTAATAATAACTCTAAAAAAAAAGTTCTAAAAAGTCTCTCTAGAGAGTCTATTAGACTACTTTAATATAACTAAAGTAGTTATACTAAGAAGTATCTTACTTAGAGTAGATGAAATCGATGTTTATAGATTGTTTCTAGGTAATATATAGAGGTTATTTAATAAAAGGCTACCTTAAAGCTACTTAGAGAGTCTCGCTTAAGCTTCTACTATGTTATAACGCTACTTAAAGACTACTATAAGCTCTCCGTCTACGCTTCTATATCTCTAGCTCGGTTATATACTATATTAATTAATTAATTAATTAATAGATAATTCTATTAATAACTCTTTACTAATTAGATTAATAATTATTACCTTCTGAATTTGTGATTTAATGTATTAGATGCTTTTAATCTAATCTAATCTAATACTTTTCTCGCTGTCTCTACTTTCTTTACTAAATATTTACGATCTAATTGTTTTTAACTTTTTGTGTATTTAGGATACCGTCCTAAGAGAACGGTAAACGATAGTAACTATCATTTAAAGCAACGCGAGGTAAATATACTGCTCTGCATAACTGAAAGGTAGTAAAATGCCATTTAAATATACTACTTACTCACTTATGAAATACGAGTATATCTGATCGTCACGTATCAAGTAAAACGTATCGAAATTACACTTCAACATCACGCCATTCAAGCTATCTCCTTCGGTGCGTGTACACCCGGCATGCCGTCAACAACCCCTTCTTTGCATTGGGCCCTTGTAAACCTCGTACTTGAAAACCACAATCACATCATTCAACTTCACGCCATCAACTCACTACCAACTCCCTGTCATCCCGACAACTCGAAAGGAAAAAAGTATAGATAGGTCACTGACAGCCACCCCGACTCACTCACTGCACTACCAACCCCAAACAAGACAAGAATTGTCAATTCAAGCACAAAAGAATTATCATTAGCAACCACCACCATGCGACACTCCCCAAAAACTACAGACCCACACCATAATTACAACACCATCTCTCATCGTGAAAAGCGGGAGAAAAGAAGAAAATCACATCACGAGACAAAGATGTTAAACCACACGACTTCCCCCGTCGCCTAACAACCGCACCCCGCCTGAAGGAAGGACAACAAGAAAGAAATCTCGTGAAAAACCCGCAAAGAGAAGGAACTTCGAGCTGCACAAATGCAAAACGCAATATCTAATAATATCAAAACCAATCATATCTCTCGCGGCAAAACACGCTACCAAAAATTGTGGAATGGCCATTGGGAAATCATTCCATTCCATATTACCACGATTTCGTCTACTACCAAAAATGTAGGATTCTGCCATCTGACTAAGCAGTTTGTATCGAAGAAAGAAAGACGAAGGAAGAAAAGCGCAAACGAGAAGAAACAAACAATCCAACGAGAGTTTTGTTGATGTAAAACACTTGGGGGGTATCATATTCGCATTGCCCAGAACGGGAGAAAAGAGCGAGGAGGGTACAAGTACAGTTGTCGTGAAAGGGGGTCGAGAGTCCAGAATCTTATGTTTATTGGCGTACAGATCAGGCGGTTCCAGGCCGACGACGGACCATGATGGTCGCGTCGAGAGGCGGACCTGAACTTCCGATGAACCAGTTATTTTGTGGACGCTCGGGGATAGTTAAAATCTCGTAGTTCTGGGCGATATAGGCCAGAACCAGCTTGAGCTGCTGAGTAGCAAAGAATCGGCCTGGGCTGTTATTGTGAATTGTCAGTCAAACTTCATTTTGATGGGAGAGGGTATAAGATCAAAGACTTACCAAGCATGTCGACCATGAGAGAATCCCATGAAAGTGGGAGAAGTGGTGACCAACGGCGTGCCTCTATTTCCCGACATTCTAGTCATTCCCTCCCCATTATCCTCGGCTGTAGCTGTATTGATCTCGCAGAATCGTAACGGATCGAATTCCTTGGCTCTCGGGTAGATAGCTTCATCGTAGTGTACTGGATAAGCATGGACGCCGACCTTTGTACCAAATGGTATGCGTGCGCCATGAGGACCAGGAAGTCTGATACCATCCTTTGCAGCAACGGTCTTCAAAACGCCACGACTGACAAAACCGCCCAGCCGCATGCTTTCGCGAAGTGTGCTGTCCAATATTACCATACGAGAGAGAGAATTCTTGTTCCAAGCACCATTCTCGTCCTCAAGTTCCAGACCCACCTCTTGACGAATGAGGCTGAAAAGGTCGGGGGTGCGGTCGCTGTTGGCCAGGTCTAGGAGGAGGTTGCAAGAGGTAATGACCGAGGATTGAATGGCGGCAAAAGTGAGAGCCGCAAGTCGCTTCGAGATCATATCGCAGGAGCGTTCCTCTGGGTCACGCTGGTCATCTGCGAAATCAAGACACCACTGGACATAGTCGCTCTGATGAAAAATTAACTGACCGGTCGCGAGTCTTGAGGGGCAAAGTGTAATTACCTTTTGCTTATCATCTTGAATTGGAGCAGAGGCTCGGCGCTTCCAAATGGGGATGATGTGTTTCGCCATGCGGAGGTAACGTTGATAGTCAAACATGGTTGTAATTGGTGCTACAATTCTGAGATGGTCAGTCATGGGGCTGAAGTCTAGTATGACCAAACTCACGGTCTCAACAGGTCTGGGAAGAGGTGAATGGCAGCAGACTCTAGAATTACAAATCGAGCGAATCGAGAAGAATAGTAAAGATAGTCCTCGTTTCGACCTGGAATATAGTGAGTAGTTGTCCAAGATTGAATAGGATCATACGTACACAGTGGCAAGCCAACCAAAACTCGATTTGAAATTCGTGTAATGACTTCGGACATGGTATCGTAAGCAGTGACAGTCTTCCAATTGGTGTCGACCCCCCACGCCTTTCTAAAAGCAAAATCCACCTCTTCGAGCACATCACCAGTAAACTCACCGAGTCGTCTGGTAAGAACTTTTCGGATGACCTCACCGTGGACTGCGTCACTTACCACCTTTGGATGAAGCATGGTAAAATCCGCCTGAAGAAAGTCTCGATTGACCTCATTCTGATCAAGCACACTGTCGGGCTGCTGTAATAACCAATCCATCATAGTTTGAGGCAAAATAACCTCCGGACCGGAAATGGCATTTGGTAGAACGTAAGGCATGCCATTTTGGGAGTACTGTGATAGTTAGTCCCAGATTGCTGCTCTGAAACCAAACCAAAAGGAGTAGGACGAACCTTGGTGTAGGATTCGACCAGGAGGCCGCGAGTGTCTAGCAAACTTCGCAAGGTTGCCCGAGCACGAGAGAAGGAGCTACCGCTGCTGACACCTGCCCAAGGAATGGTCGAGGGGATGGCATGGCCCCAGAATAATCGGGAGAAAACCCAGTGGGCGAGAGAAACGACGAAAGCGATGGGAAGGAGTAACAAGAGCGCGTTGTTGAAGTTTGGCATTCTTTCGCTGTGCTGAAGGCAAATATGTTTGAAGTTCAGGGAGGTGGTTGAAAAGAGCTGGGAAGAATCTATGTGGTCTCGCGAGAGCGGCGGACCGATATGGAGCGAGTCGCAGTGAACTCGGGAAGATGTTGCGAGATCTAAAGGAAAAGATTGAATGTCAAGGGGAGTTGTGTCCTTTGACGATACTTGAGCATGGCAAGGGGCGCACAGAGTCTTTTATTTGGGATCCTCGTGCGTAGACGTAGAGGCTATGGGGTAGAACCCTAATCAATGTCCAATAGATAGACCGGGTTGGTGTTTTGTAAGAGCAGGAGAAGTGAGAAGGGGAACGTTTAGCCGAGCTTGCAGACCCAACTGGGCACTAGCCCGTGGGGCAGGATCGTACCTCCCAAAATCGATCCAGGGAAAGGACCTCGATTGAGCAAACCTCTCTTCAGCCCAACGCAGACGGGCGTAAATCTCAAGCTGGTAAGCTCGAAAAGTAAGTAGCCGACGGGGACCGCGTATCCGAGTCAACCTATCTTGATTGAGAGGAAGTTTTTGGCGGCCAGCACATACGCGCTGATGAAGGATAGAACAAGAAGGGGCATTCAGGTGCAGAGAAACTCTTCATTCTTGATTGGGGCAAAAGACCCGCTACAGACGAAACTGTTCAAGCTGGGCCTTGGATAGCAGGTGGCTTGAGATATATGCAACCTGCCCGTTTGACTCCAAGACAATGGAAGCCGACGGGAGAACCTGGAATATTCCGAAGCAACCTTCAACGGTTGATATTTTCCGATGAGTTTAAGACTCACTTTGAGGAGAGATTTCACCACGTCGTGTGGTGAAGTGTGGTGAACCAACATCAACGGCTGCAGCTGCGCCGTTGAGCAACGCATGACAGCGATGCTGCAAGAACGACTCGAGGGTTGGACAACAGACATTCCAGGATGATCCCTCTGACTTGAAAGTTGCCTTCAGCGACGACTACCGCCGCTGAAAACTTCTCGCCATGGGCCAGATTCTCACTTCATGAGCAAAGACGATGGGCATAGGCAGAGCTGATGTTTCCGGCTCGACTTTGCAGTAATTGTGATCTGCAACATTACGCCACAGGCCCTCGGCAATGAAACCAGGTAAGACGTGACCACGTTCAGCACCAATCTTGAGATACGTAGGTTTGTAGATACGTAGGTACGTACTGGGAAACCAACTGAGTGGAGCACTCGTAGAATCACTGACGTCGACTGCACCAGACTGAATTCTGGAAGCCATAACAGTCAAGAATCTCTAGACAGGAATAAAGCCACGGCGGCACAAGACAATCCCCCAAGAGGTGGTGAGGCTCGTATTCTTGAAACCATCATGCAGAGTACCAACAATCCGGACATCCCTTCGCAAACTCAACCTCAACATCACCGCAGATACAGTAGCCGTAGATACCCTTGGTACACCAAACGTGGAGGAGAAAGGCGAGGGCAGAGCAGAGCAGCCCATTCGAAGGGTGAGAGGAGAAGAAGAAGAACCCATCGCATCACAGGAAATCGAGCCGAGGGGGGCAATGTCCTACTCATCGTCGCACATCCACCCAACCAAGCAAGTCCCAAGTCCATGTCTTTCTTTCAGTGCCACCCCATGTTGTGCCACCCGACGACCATATAGACCATATATATTAGATTTGGTGCTCGGCGGAGCGATCGAGATTGGGTCCAACTTGGTCTGCTGGCGACACGAGCCTGCGTGTTGCGTACGTTGGATTGAGGTGGATTGAGGGCTGCATGTTGGTGTCATGTTACGCACAACGCAGGACGTCGGATGGGAATAGGCATGTCCGAAGTGAGTCAAGGAGGAGGCATCCGCATAATGAAGATATGAAGATATAAAGATATAATCCGGGCGCAGAGAAGGCTTCGTAGGGGCGATGCGTGGTGTTGATATGAGGGATGGAGTGAGTGAGTGAAGGAGGGAGGTTGATGTTGAGCCTCAGGTCGTGTGGTCATGAGTGTCAGGTCAGGTGACCTGACGTTGAAAATAGGCATTTGCCGAAGCGAGTGGGTATTGCCCGCAGAGGAGACGAGACGAGACGAGCCACCTCAACTATAGGTTTGTTATAGGTAGAGGTAGAATGCCTCGCAAAAATTGAGATGTGATAGAGATGTGATGATAGACAAGTTTGGCCTGGACTCTGTCAGCTACGAATGCGAATTCAATAGCAATACCCTTTCAGCAATCTCGCGTCTTCTTTCCCATGTAAATAAAAAACCGGCTATGTGCGGGCTCATTACCTAGTCCTGTTGGCAAACAACTCGGTTGATCCTAGAGGAACAGGACAGGAAACTCCACTTTTTCCCCAAAGGAATTGAGAAAGTACGAGTTTAGTGTCACTTTCTATTCGCGGTCTATTTACCACCCATATCCACCTACCTACCTATACACACCTATTGAGGGTGGGGTAGCTGCGCTTGCTCTTTCCTTTCTCAAGTTGATGCGATGTACAGGCAGATGCTTTTTACTTCTTGATCCGATACCTAAGTCTCCTCCAAAGAGAAGTGAGCTGGAGATGTGAGACCACAGAGTCACTTCCTGTTTGAAATTCTGCACTTGCTTCTTCTCCTGAGTACCCTTCTTCCCCTTCCTGGTTTGCTTTTAGCTACCTCTATCTCCACCCGACTACTCTCTGTCCACGCTCACCCCGCACTCTTTTCACCTGCATTTCAAGTCATCCGCTTTTCTCTCTCCTCCACTCCAGGAAGACGAGACATTCTACTCACTCCACAACCTCGGGAAACCTCATCTGTCTTGCACCTCAGCTCCCTTCCACACTCTCCGCCCACCCCCACTCCCACTCAGACAATGTCTATCATCTGCAAATCCAAATCTCTCCTCGTTATCCTCCTCGCAACCTTTCTTCCCGTCATCCTCGCGGCCTCTCTCACCCCACTAACTCTTATCGGCCATCTCATCCAAGGCCTTCCCGTTGCCGATTATCCACTGCCTGAAATAGTCACCAATAACCCATCACCGGAGTGCGAGAATGTCAATGGTGGTACTAGGTTATGTTGTGAGAGCACTTTTAATGGCGACGTACCCCTCGTCCATGAGTTGGCGCCGATTATTGGCTTCAAGCTGAATCGGAATAGTGTCAATGGGATTTACTGTAAGTTTATTCTGGATTTTCTTAACCTCGTTCCCGATATTTGAGATGGGAGTAGGAGTGGGAGTGGAATTTCACCTGCGGATGTTGTGTATTGTTTTGCTGATGCCTCTTTGCGTAGGCAAGAAGGATGTGGAATGTGCTGTTGGTACGGATCTCTGCTGTCAGGTTAATTCCTTCCCCAAGGTCGGTTTCCCAGATGCGGCTGAGCAACCTTTCCCACCCGTTTTGTGATTTTGATGCTGATGGATAATAGGTCATTCCAACACTCTTAAATCTAGCGATGTACTGCCAGAATTATCAGCGTCTTCCACGAATCAATGAACCGGCATCCCATCCTCCGGAACCATACCAACCACCGAATACCCCTTATTGAGCTCGGAGACTTGTGGGAACAAATTGACGAATTTACAGTTATGGAAAGCAAGGAGTGAAGGAACATGTAATGTGTTGATAGGTACGGTGATATCTGTTATATTAAGCCACTTATGAGATATCGGTATGCCCGTCGGGCATGCCGGCAGGAAAGAGTTTTTCACGGTAGATGGATACGGCAATGGTTATTGCAAAGTTCTATATATGTGCCCTCTGCTCTTCCAGAGCAAGGCAAGCAATTCAAGTCTTTTTACTCTTGCCCTCCTGAAAGTCCTGCATTCCAACATAATGAATAAAGAGTAAATTTAGCACTTTTGCCAGGCCGTTTTGAGATTGCTACAGTTTGCTTTGCACTTTATTTCAGATACCCGGTGATCTTTTGGTGGCTGGATGATTATTTTGCTTGTGGACTGGTCGTTGCTACATTGATGATCTTGCTGTATATTCTTTTAGCACTTGGCTTTTCTGGTATAATGAGGAATGACACAAGAACGATGATCCACGTTAGCACCACCACAACTGGAATTTCAGAATTTTCAGTTCCACACTCCTGAATTTTGGAGGCAGCAAGAAAGTGTCACGTGACCCGTTTTCTCAACGCCCCTTCTAAACCACCCTTTCCAGGTGACGTGTAGTCCTCACGAATATTGCAAGGAGCATATTCATAAGTCTACTATTATTTTAGTATAAAACTCTTTCAAGAACCTCTCTAAAGTCTAACTTACGATAAATCTTCGTTACATATATATATTGCTATAGTCGTTGTCAATATAAGCGACATAGGTATTACGTATCACGTAACTCCAGTATAAGAAAAACCCTTGGATCGGTTAGCTATTCTGACTGACCTCTATCCTATAAGGGTCACTAATAATGCCCTTACTGTCAGGGCGCCGCCTAGACTTCACCAGATTACATCCTCACGCGTGATTTCGTGACATGCATCCCCTGGGAGGTCTGCAGGTTTCCCGGCTCTCGTCGTGATTTCCGCCGGTCGTTAATAAATACCATCATCATCATCCCGCCACCCCTTCTCTTTATTGCGGCCGTTAATTTCTCCAGTTGATGACACAAGTTGAAATCCAAGGTCGAAAAGTACCCATTTTTGTAACAACAACGTAACCCCTATACTTGTCTTTTCTTTACCGCCTTGATAGACATGAGCCCATGCAAAGGAACCGTGGTCGTGTTGTTGTCGGAGAAGTTCTTGCTCTCTAAGAACCGCGAGTGTGGTGTGTATATTTGTATCATGGGTAGTTGGTCTATGGGTGAATACAGATCTATGGTTCTTGTGAATTTCCCCTCCTTGACTTTTTCCAGTTAGCATTAGAAGATCTCCGCAACGTCATCAAAATACTCACAAAGCAACAATCAAGCGTACAGAATCTGTGGCATTCGCGATCCACCCCTGAAAATTCTTGTTGTTTTTAGTCTTCTAAGAACCACCAAATAAGTTAAGGTTGCCCTTGTTTCAAATCAGAGAGAGTCGCGGTGCAGATGTAGTTAGATTGGCAATAATGGTTACCTCTCCGTCACAAGTTGCATCCTCCACCAAGCTTCGACAATGGCTTTCGTGGCGCTGTCATTCTCCTTGGTGTCGTCATCAATCTCATTCCCCACGTTGTCAAATGATCTTAGGATCAAGAGAGGGACTTTGTTGTTTGATATCCAGTATGTACGGTCAGGCATTTTGAATTTTGTTGCTTTGGCTTGGTGGTCAATAGCGTGATACCCTTCGTGCGTACCGAATAAAGCTACTTCCCGGTGGACACTGAAAGTGACAGAATAATTTAGCAACCCTTGGTACTCTTTACCTGATGAATCCACAACAACGGGTCGCGCGAAAATATACTAGAACTATGAGAAAATGCGTAGAGGTCTAACTTACATTGTCAAAAAGCTCTGAAGTGTTTTGTTGTATTTGTGTTGTGATGTAGGCGTTAGCACTAGTGTAAAGAAAGGTAATGCTGCTACTTTCAGTGTCCACCGGGAGGCTACCTACGATATATATTTATAATCCTTAAGCGACGTTCCTGAGTAAACCTTGTGCACTATGATTCATACTAAAGTCTACATTTTGTTATTCACCCTCGATATCCCCACAATTCACAAAGGAATATGACTCGGCTCGGTGAGGCTATACTTGAATTTGAAGTGAATTATTATATTTATAGCGTAGAGGTATAGTATCCCAAATGCACCGAACTTGAAAAACGACTTAATCGCAAATCGGAAATAGCAAATTTACTTTTTCTTAAAATGGGGGAAATCATTTTTAAGCTAGACTCTCCTTTACTACGCATAAGACGATCCCCCCGCTTGTAGCTAGCCTTTTATCCTCACTTATATATACTTTCTATAATAAATAATAGAGAAGAAACGTGGGAACAGCTCTTCCTCTTCTTTCCTCTCCTCATCTTCTCTCTTTTTCTATGATTCGTTTTCTCTCTCTTCCTCTTTCTAATATACTTAAATATATGAATTATATAAGGGAAGAAATAGAACGTCTTTAAGAGAGGAGACTTAAGTAATAAGTTATAAGTTGTAAATTATAAAGTCAGATTATTAGATAGGCCGGTAAATCAGAGAAAGATTTAACTTTTAGTTGAATTCCTTTCTAATGCCTTTCTTAATATATAATTTTACTTCTCTTATTAATCTTAACTACTTTTTTAAAGAGAATAGAGAGAGAATAGAGAGTAATAGTATAACTATTCTACCTCTCTAGCCTTCTTATCTATCTTATTCCTTTTACCTCTTTTTTATTAAGATAGTATAAGAAAAAAGAATATAAGAGGTAGATAAGAAGAAGTAGAAGATAAAATAATAAAAGAAAGAGAGAGAAAAGAGAGAAGAGATAGTAAGAAGAGAGAGTAATTCGAAATTTTAGAGAGAGGTTAGCTTTAGCGTAGTTAGAGAAAGTAAACATTCTCTCCTCTATTTATACCTCTCTCTCCCCCTCTATCTTTCTCTCCCTCTCTCTCTTTCTATATAGTAATATAATGATAAGAAGCCTATAGGTAGTAAATATACTAAGATAGAAAGCCTTTATACTCTTACTATCTACTAATAGACTATATCTCTTTCTCTTTACCTTAATACTTACTATTAGTATGTAGATAGAGAGGCTTTATAACCTTACTATTACTAATTTACTATTTATCTATAAGAGGTATCTATATATACTATAGAGTATATATAAAGAAGTAGAAGTAGAATAGTTTAGTAACTATTAGGTATACCGAGAGAATTAATAAAAGAGTAAGAATAAATACTTAAATTTAACTTATAGTTTAAGCTTATAATTTTAACTTAATTTCTAACTAGAAGGATAGTAAAGGTCTATATATACCCCTTAGAGAGATTCTAGAAGCTTCTATAGCTTATAAATATAAAGAGATACTAGAATGTTTCGGTTCACGTGATTATATAGTCGAATATTCTAGAATAAGCGAGAATAGACTAAGGTTTAAACCTAAAGACTATTGCTAAGGAAGGTAATTATTACCTAAATGAAATATTATCTTTTCCTTTTCTCTATTACTTACTATTAGTATATCGATAGAAAGGCTTTTAACAATCACTATTTACTAGTAGACTGTTAATCTTTCCCTTCACCTCTTCACCCCGTCGCTCACTGTCGATGCATAAATAGAAAGGCTTTAAAGCCTCACTATTACTAACGGACTGTTCATCTTTCCCTTCACGCCACTCACTTACTGTCGGTACATAGATAGAAATGCTTTACAGCCTTACCATTTACTAAGAAACTGTCAATGAATCTGTATATGCTTTCCTCTTCATAGAAGGCTCTAAGCCACTTTATAACCCTACGTTACTTCACTTAAAATATAGTTCCGCCAGATGCAGAATGACATCACGCACTTAGTCATCGCAGAGGTATAAAGTCATCTAGAACCCTTTGAAACAATCTTTATCCAAGAAATCTCTTCAGGTTCTATCTGCAAGCATCAGTCTGAACTTTGATTTGCAAGAATGGCAACCTCCACTCACGAAACGGAAGACACATCAGTGTGTGACTATTTTGATTCAGTTTATTTTATAGAGTCTAGGATCAGCTTTTGTGAGGACCTAGATCATTACGCAGATGGGACCTTATTTCCTGTTCATATTGGCGATCTCTTCCCACCACCAAATTATGGAGATGAATCTCATGTGTACCGATACAAAATCTTCTTGAAAATCGGCCATGGCTCTTATTCTACAGTTTGGTTGGCATTAGATCTTGAGACGGAGTAGGTGAATTCACATTCCTGGTCACTACATAACTAACTTTTTCTTACAGAACCCACGTAGCACTGAAGTTTCTTTCAAGCGGCAGAGAGGAAGAACTTTGCTTGTATGAGTCCCTTTCCCAGGCCCGAGCACACGAAGGTCAACGATCAATTGTTTCGCTTCTAGACTCATTCCATGTCGGGAGAAAAAACGAGCACGTAGTCCTCGTCTTCGACGTTTTGATCCCATTGAGTTTAATTAAGCCCGCGAAAATGAACGAACTGGACCTCGAATCCATGGTTTCCCAATTATCTTTAGGTCTTTCATTTCTACACAGCAATAATATTACACATGGCGGTACGATGAATCTCTATTCTGGAAGTAAATAAGCGCTAACAAAGTTCTAGACCTACACAACGGAAATCTCGCCCTTAAAATAACACCAGAGTTCTTGTTCACTGAGGACGAATTCCTGAGCCAACTTGCTCACCCAATTCTCGTTCCCATCTTACCACTTCCCTATTCCAAAGAAAGGGTTCGTCAACCAGCCCCCAATAACCAACCACCAAAATATATCATGGGCAACAATGTTTCCAGAGGTATATGAGAAGAGTGCTCGAGAAAGAAGGAGCACTTTCAAGGGCCCGACTAAAAATAATTGATCTCAGCAACGGTAGGTCAAATCCTCTTGTTGAGAAGGGAAACTACTGATTCATTGCCCTTCAGCATACCAAGACACACCGATTGAAATACCTCTGACATGGTATACCGTCAGAGCCCCAGAAGCCTTCATGGAAAAGCTCGTACCTTCAAATTTTCATTCCGGTCGCCCCGCTGATATATGGTCGCTTGCCGTGAATGTAAGTGTATTTCCACCACTTCCCACCTCCTGCATCATCAAACCATCTGTCCTCCGCCCCCGATCATTCTAATCCTTCACGACTTTTTCTCTGCCCGTTCACTCTTCAATATGACAAACATTTAAATTCACACGCACCTCAGATCTTCGAACTTCTCTCGGCCCGCAGAGAATCCCTATACGAAGCATATATAGAGAGCGAATTTACCATCGAAAACATGATAACCGAACTTGGAACCCCACGAAAGTCACTCCCGAAATCTTGGTCCGAAGCGCTTTCGCAAGCAGGTATTTCCTTCAAAGAACCACCAAGTCCGCCAAATACAATCAAAGGACTGTCATTGCTTGATGAAATGGTTCGGCCAGAGTACTTCGCTCTATTACGAGATATGCTCATTTTCGATCCAGCAAGACGACCGAGCTGCGAGGAGGTGTGTTTGAGGCTGTCCAAAATTAATGGGCCAAGTGCTCGAGGAGGAGAAAGTCTGGAAAAAGAGTGAAGGTTACCTAGGCGTGTGGCATTACTTAAAATATGCTTGTTGTAGTGATATATATGGGTCAATCAACATCTTCCAGATATCACGAGGAAGGACGTTAATCTCGAGTGAAACAGATTACTTGAACTAGACAATCCAATATACAAAAATAGTATTACAATGACTCTTCATAAATTTAGTGTCTAAATTACTAGAAAAAATCATAATCTTGGAATTGCTCCACTTTAAATGTGTATATTTTACGCCTTTTTCACGCCTTCCTCGTATTAGTACTACTCCGCAGCTTTCCTGCGCAACCTTTTTGGTTGGAGCTTTTTACACTTTCAAAAAGTGTACACAAGGAGCGTGGAAGGGATACGCTCAATGGCTTCTTAAAAAATCTACATCTACTTTCTGTAAATATTCCTTCCCCTAAGATGAGATAGTACATTGAATTAGTTTATTTTGAAAAGATTGGTGCATAAAGTATGGCGATGTTAACCAATTCCGCCAATGGTGAATAAAACATACCAGAGAAATGTTCAGACTTGTTAGCTAGTACAGATGTGAAGGAAATATAACTCCCTTTCGCATTTTCTCTCACTGCGTAATTTATTATCTTTGGTTGATTTGCAGTAGAGTTGAATTATGCTAATCGTCTGATATCACCCGAGCAATGAAGCACTGGCATAGACTGGGCTAAGGAATATTAGGAATATACCGGCAACCACTAGATAACGATGACCACATAGCAACAGGCATTGGATTAGTCATCAAAACGGTTAAGCTCCCACGACGCTGTTGACTCTCCCCCACAGTATTCGCATATTGCATCCCATTGGCACTCGCCACAATCCGAACAATGCCGTCTCCGCTGGTCCCCACAAATTCAGCAGAAAGGACAATGTCTCAAATTCCTGTGACTCTCCCAGCGATGGCGGCAAAAGCTGTAGTAAAGTGTCTCTTTTTGGGATGATTCGAAGGGGTCAAGATCCTCTGAGCCTTCTGCACAAGAGACACCTAAGCGCTCGAATTCTTCGGCTGCTTTCCTCTGTACACTCAGTTTCTTTGGCGTTCTCTTAGCTTTTCTTCTGAGGTTCATCTTGTGGGTCTTGGTGGCAGATTTTGCTTTTGGTGGTTTCGTGTCCTTTTCGTTGACATGTATTGGAGTACCAGGATCGCTGTCGAAATGTAGAGAGTCGTTTAGCCTTCGCTTAGTTTTCTTACTCTTCTTGGTACCAGTTCGTTTCTTAGATTTCTCCTTCTTGCCACCATGAACACCAAGTGCTATGCGAAATAAATACCGCATCATCCTCGATCTCATGTGAGAGGTTAGCTTTTTCTCGGTCCATGCAATCCTCCATGTTATAAGCCTTTTATATTCATAAAATACGTCATCTTCAGGTATTGGAAAGTGTTCTCGAGGGTTCACCGATTCGGCCGTGCGTCGCTGGTGGCGCTCACAATCGAAACCAGAGGCTCCAAAAGTAAGAGATTCGTGCGTTCCTCCGGGTAGACCTGCCCTTGGTAAGTAAAGAGTGTAAATCACTCGCGAATCAAGTATTTAATTCTTCCCATTGTTCATAGCAAAATATAGGAAAGTAGAGAGCAAGAAAACAAAAAAATTAAAGCTTACTTCCAGATCCTCCAGCACCGCCTGTAACGATGATACGCATTAACTTTTCCTTGAAATCTTCCGAGGCAAGGAGTTCTGACACAATTTTATACTCGTATTGCCGTCGTTCATTTACCCTTCCGTTATATACCAGTTTTTGCCAATGAAAAGTTCGATACAGACCGCGGAGATGGCCTACAAAGCAAGATGTCACTCGAATGCCCGAGCCTCCAAAGAAAGATCGTAAGTCGAAAAGGGGGTTGAAGCAGCTGAGACATGCGCATTGCGGGGAGCAACCAGATCCGTTCAATGTGCAATGACAGGAAGTGTCACTGAGCTGGCATCCTTCTATGCAATCGCAGGTGATAGAACCATACTGTCCTTGCAGATTGGTCTAGTGAAATGCATAATGTTAGCAAGAGCGAACCAAACACTAGGGAATATTAGAATTCGTGCCTGAAGTCCAAATCACTTATGTTCTGCAAAGGCCCAGTTTCAGGAAGGCAAGAAAGTGGAATGACCATAATTTTGTAGGATCTTCGTATTGTTTTTCCGAATATGATTGAAGAATTGGGAGCGGAGAACGTTACCTTTACCTTTCTTTTAAAGGTGGCCGTTTGATTTTCTGGACGTCTTGGTCTCTGCAACAACTTTGACATGATGCTGTTCGCCTTGTCTGTTTGAAGGACCGCAATCAATGTTTTGTTATTTACTTTGCACGTTGGTTGGAGCACGTGACAGTTTCTTGGCGAAACGCGTAAGCACGTGATGTATTGCCTTTTCACACCCAGAACAACACCACCTCACCACCTGGGCTGTTCTTATAACTGCCATCGACCCCCCTTTCTCCAAGGAAGATGGAGTATGGAATCGGGGCAGCAAACCAACATCCCCTTCTGTTATATGTTTCAACTGCCTTGCTAATTCCAAGACCTCTCCATCTTCTCGCCCTCTCCGTTCTAAACCTACCCAACAAGTCGGCAAAGCCTCCGAACACTTCAACAGCCTTCAAAGTTGGAACTTACATGGCATCTATTCATGTAATATATATGAGGCCCGAATACCGATTTCTCCGTGCCACGCCCTGAGCGAACATTGGATGTAGTTGGAAGTTGGAGGCCCAATTCTGTCTTGCTCTACTCGAGCATTGCTGCCGTCATCTGACGGAAAAGCACCAATATTTGCGAGGCATTGAGTTGTTCAAGGGCAGGGTTTTATTATCCTCCTCATTCTGCCGGTCTCCCTCCAAGACTGGAATTTTCCTAATTAGGAGCGGAAGATCGGACTCCACGACTCCAACCCAATTGGATCTGCCTGCAGAGTTCTGGCATGCATAATCTGGGGAAGAGTACACGGAATAACGGTCCAGCAGCGCCTCACATATACGATTAGCATAACCTTATTCTGTCACTTGACGGCAGTCTCGAAGAGAGAGATCTTGGGGGTTAGCTCCAGCATTTATTCAAACCTGGGCAAGCTGACAGGCCAGAGTTTCCAGTTATCTTCTTTCTTTTCTTTTTTTCTTGCTTTTCTTGCTTTCTCCTGTTTCTCTCTTTAACTCTGCACTCAATAAGTGACCTTTTTCTTTTGAGTTGTCTCTTTACTACCTGAATCCCTTGCTAGCCGCCACCTTTAAATCCCCATTTCTCGGCGCCGTGGCAATACATTTTTTTGATTGCTGCGATGAGCACATGGCTTGAATTTAAATTGCGGTTGAATTCATGGACCTCAATGTATCTCCAACCCATTGCATTCTCAATTATTGCGGAACGTGGCAGCCGGAAGTTGTAACCTTGTTCATTCTTTACCCAATTGGACTATAGCATGGAATTGGTCTCGAAAGCGGAATCAGAGATTAATACTGTCGCGAGATGCAGGATGGTTTCTTCCGTGGGTGGAATATATCCTCGCCGTCTTGGTCGATGTTCCAGATGGTGGGGTGAGCTTTTTGGTGATCCCTATATATAGTGTACCCCTTTTCTGCCTATTCCATTCTCACACAGCAAGCTCTCTCTTATACCCAAACCTCCATTCAAGATGATGTTCCAATGCCTTTTTTTTCTAGCTTCTGTGGTTTCTGTGACATCAGCGCACACCATCTTCTCGCAGCTCGTCGCTGGAGGAACAACAAATCCCGTCAGTCATGGCATAAGAACCCCAAGCTACGACGGTCCCATCCAAGATGTCTCTAGCCAATATATCGCCTGCAACGGGGGACCAAACCCAACGATGTCCTCATCCGCAGTAATCAACGTCAAGGCTGGCGAAACAGTCAAGGCATCATGGCGACACACCCTCACCAGTTCTGCATCTGATGTTATCGATCCTTCCCATAAAGGGCCAACCATTGCTTACCTCAAGAAAGTGAACAACGCAGCGACAGACTCTGGCGTCGGATCTGGATGGTTTAAAATCCAAGAACAGGGTTACAATCCTTCTACAAAGAGTTGGGCCGTCACGGATCTCATTGCCAATCAGGGCTTGCAAAGCATCACCATTCCCTCTTGTATCGCAGATGGGCAATACCTCCTTCGCGCCGAACTGATTGCTCTGCACGGTGCTGGATCTTCTGGGGGAGCACAATTCTATATGGTCGGTCTTCTCCCTATCGTTATTTTATCTTTCAGTTGTTTTTAGGGGTGTTGAAGCACGATTTCCCTTTCAGACATCTCAGTTCCTCCTCACAAAATCCCAGTTTCCCCAAACATACTTCTATAAAAGGCAATACTAACCCAGGTTCGTCCTCCAGGAGTGCGCTCAAATCAATGTCACGGGTGGAAAGGCCACAGCGACCCCAAGTACTGTTGCATTTCCTGGAGCTTATAAAGCCACTGATCCTGGAATTCTCATCAACATTTACCAAACACTCAACAGTTACACAATACCTGGACCACCATTGTTCAAATGCTGAGCCGTGTAAAGATTTTGCGGAAATGTCATGGTAAGTCTGCACTTCCGAGGTTTTTTAGCATCTGTCAATGGCTGGGACTAATGAATTTTTTTCTATCAGGAAAACGGCCCTCTTTGCTGGCTTTGAGGAACTGTGGGATGGTGGGGTGCTTGATCTTGCGCCGAGCATCAAAATTTGACCTTGTCTAGATTGGATAGATCATGTTCATATTGAGCACAGAGCCAAGTTCTTATTGCTATGTTGGGTATGCTTACAGGGTGTGTTTGTATACATTGTTAGTTTCTTTGGATGTGCTGTTTCTCTTCAATTGTAATTAGCTTTATCCGTCAGTCTATACAAACATCTTCTCCTTTCCCAAGTGGGCTTTGATATTTGTAATTTTTCTAGTGTGGAGTAAGTTTCTCTTATATGGTTTATTTTCTCAGGTAGAAACTATTCAAATCATTGAATTGGATACACCATCCCAAAACTCCTCAATCTTAATATACAGAGGTTCTGTGGCCCCCCCCCACCATTCATTTTTCTCGTTCCATCAGTTAACATGGATTCTCCACAACTCCCTGGGTGAGTTGGGAATGAAGCCAGATCTGGTATGCATCATACTAATATTATCGCTCAAAATCAAATCTCCCTCAATCCACTCATGATAATAACACACTCTCCTATCGTAAAGTAAAGTATCAATTACATCAGTTATTTTCTTGCTTTCTTCGGCACTGACATCGTCGATGACGGCTTCTGTGGGATCAAAGATCGTTTTAGATGTTGGCCATGGCTCGTGATATCGGATACAGGGTGTTGAAAGAGTGGGATGGGATTCGACGAGTGGTAGTCGACGAAGCACGGCGTTGTCGAAGGCGGTTGTTGAGACAGTCCAGGTATGGTTTTGGAGAGCCTCGAGGTTATAGGGTTTGGGGAGAAGGGAGAAGAGGAGGCGAGAGGAGGCGATGAGTGTCAAACCACAGGCTTTTGGTGAGGGAGTTGCTACTGTAAACCATTGGAATCTAAACTTCGTTAGTACAATCTTCATACTATGGAAGGGGCCAGCATACTTTGGTGGTTGAGGAACTACTTTATCCTCGCCATTCCCGTCCTTTACTATAGTCGTCTTGAAGAGGCCATCAAAATGGAAGGGCATCGGTTCGGCGCTCAAAACGTTGTTCAAGCCTCCTCCCTCGCTACCAGCATCCTTGACCACCAACACCTCCCCGAATTTCCAAGGCATCACCTCGCCCATCTCTCGCGCTTTTGCGGTGAACAATGGGAGATTCGTCGTCCCCTTGAAACCCCTCAACACAATTGGCGAATTGTACTCCGCCAACTTTCTAATTTTCGACATGTCGATGACTTCCATTCCCAATTCCTGGTCCTTATTCTTCGGCGATACTATAACACCACAAGGATGAATTGGGAAAACATCGATCTCGACGCCTTCCCAGGTGTATAAGTCGGACTTCTTTCGATAGTACGAGGGGCGGTTGTCTTTGTGGATTAGTTCGTAGGTATTGTTCGATGAGAAGGTGGATTTGTGTGCGAAACGCCATGTTCCGTCAAGTTCGTATGCGGGGGAGCAGTGCCACGGCGTTGTATAGGCGGTAGCGCCAGTTAGAAGGGTGATGGGTAGTTTGTAAAGGGATTCGGATTGGTGGATTGAGATGCGGATGGAGGTTGGGAAGGCGGATTGGAGGGCTAGTGCGAAAGCCTTATTTTCCCTCCATTAGTTCCATTGTTTTCTTTTTGGGATAGTTTTTTGGGGGGGGGGGTGGTGTGCTAATCTTATTTTAGGGATTTTTGGGAATTACTTACAGCTCCTCGTTCAATCATTTTCTTTGCCACCTTCTCGTTCATCTTCTTCACCTGTGTCTTAGTTTTCCCCTGTCTTGTGGGTTCGTGGGCCAAATCGGTGCCGAGGAATTTGATATATCCACGATATGTCATTAACGCGTTAATTTGATGCTTCAATTCGTGGCTGACGTTGAAATCTTTGGGCAAGTATTTAGCAACCATTTCGGATCTATACCAGCTAGCATTTGCCAGATAATCTTCGAGCGTTTTTGGTTCTGGGCAATCTTCTGATATGAGCTTGCTCAAGCGAGCAAGAGATATGTGTGGGAATCGCTCAGCGGCGAGTGCTCTGAGGTTTGATCCATAGTTCCATACTTCTGTTTCTGTTACGCCTAGGAGATCTAAAGTTCTGTGTTAGTTCTATTAATTATTTCAAGGAGCTACGAAACCTCCCAAGAGGCTCACCATTATAAACAAGTCCATCTGAAACGATGCTCAAGGTGGTGCCTGGGTACACTTCATCAATCTGAGCACACAGGCCATCAAGTGTAGCAAGCGCAAGCTCCTCACCCATATCGGGAAGAACTCCGAGCACTTTATCAATTTTGTTTGGTGATTTGAAAGGGAAAGCAGGCAGAACCAAATGAAGTGGTTGTTTGCGTGCTACCTGTGATTTGACAAGTCTTGTCATTATGGATCGGTCGATTGGTTTTGTTGTTGCTGGAGAGTATGATTGCAAAATGTTGATTATTTTGTTGGCAACTTCTTCATCCTCCGCCGAAGAAGAATTCCCTAGTTCAATTGTTGCTCTTTCGACCAGAAGTGTTTCGACAGTTGGGGTTCCACCGTCGCCGTGCTCTGTAGCTGCTGTAGAGAAACTCTCATAACTTGCTGTTGAATGTGTTGAGTCGCTGCTATAACCATCGCTCTCATTGGGAGGAGAGACATCGGACTTGTGTTTCGTTGCTAAATTCTCGTTTAGCATTCCGTGTGCTGAAGGGCAAAGCTCTTCGGAAAGTATGTTCCATAAATTAGATGGGTGGCCAAGCTGCTGCATATTCTGGATTTGTCGACGATTTTCTGAGAGAATGTTCCATAAATTTGAAGGGTTATTTGGGATCGAAATCAGCGCCTGGGTAATTGAAGACATGAATGAACAGGTTATCTATACAGAGTTGGAAGAAGCCTGGTAAAGTAGCACTGGAATTTGGGAGATTGAAAGTTGGATTTAATATGGTGTTAGGAGAGGTTTTATATTGAACTTCATAACTTTCTAACCATCGACCACGCCGAGTCGCACATAACCATATCCCCAGCATATTTTTACAAAAATATCTTGCACCGCATACTCACATGATCTCTAGCTTGAAACTTGGAAGGGGGATCTATCCGTTCTCACTTGCCGATGTTCATGTGTGTTTGATATTTGCCACATGGATGTACTCGGGCTAATTTGGAAGTGACCTTCCCATTTCAAGGATTGCCTTCAGATGCCAAGTAAACAAACGAGGGCGCAGATTTGTGACACCTGCCTCCCTGGATGCAGATCAGAACCTAATGGATGGAAAGCTGTATTCCTGGGAAATGTTGAGGGTGGAATCGAATTACTAAAAGTTTCTTTTCGCGCAAAACGATTGTATTGGTTAATGAACTTGTAAGGCTACCAAATTCTGTCACATTATTTTGTATCATTTTCTACAAGTGGCATGATTGTAGTGAATTTGCAAATTCGTGGTTTAAAATCTTCAGTAGCTCCACTCAATTAACTTTTGAATTTTCTCCTCAATTTCTGGGGGTTAATATACAGTACTCGTAGTAACCCAAAGTACAACTAACCAAGGTGGGGTTACATCGTCTGATCCTTATGGATCTAAGGATTCCCGATTACGTCGTTTTCTCCCTACAGCGGTATTCAACCGTTTCGCGCTTTCCAGGGATTTTACGTGTTAACGAATTACAGGGGGGTGTTTACTTAAAGCTTTAAAGGGGCTACGGAGTTACCCGCGGCTACTGCACTCAAACCCGGATCCCGACCGGGAACATCTTTCGATTAGGTTGACCAAGCGGGGAGCGGGTAAGAGGGGTTTGGATTCGCAATACTTGTACTTGTATGCATGGCAAATATCCTTTGTTCTTGCGAGTCTTGGGAAGGCCCATAGAAAATCGGTTGTTATCTTCGACAGACCCAATCTTTTTATTGTCCCGAATCACACGCCGATGTGAACCACAGACGGGGGAACTTCCAACACTACGACGGAAGAGTTTCGGTACGACTACTTGTTTGCTGATATACTTTTCGCCAGCTACAAGGAAAAACCTCGGGATGTCTGGGTCCAACTGAAATATGAGGTGACTTTTCGACAACTTGTGCCATAAAATCGTGAGTTTTGACATGAGGAGCTACTTGAAGATCGGAGAAAATAGATTGATCTACATGTAAACCCAAAAATTCTCCTCACATACAGTACCATCAGAACCTTAAATCCCCCCGCCTTTTGTATAATAATAAGGTCAGACGGGTACTTGTAAGGTAAACCTAATATTATGCAAGGACCAAAGCTACAGACCAAGAACCTCGGCTCCCGTCAAACCCTTACCAAAACATCCAAGAAAGCTTTGTAACCACTTACCAAGTAAGGGGTTTTTGTACATCTGTACGTGGTTATCAAATAATGATATCTGTGATTTGGTAGATGGCTTAAAATTGTCCGGAGAAGGCCGGGAAGAGCCCAGAGTTTGTAAGAGGAAGGTAAGGTTGGTTCGTTTCACTGGGGTGTGGAAGACACGATTTTTCTGAATTCATGACCCGCTTTGCAACCCGAGACAGATCTGGAAACCTTTGTTTGTGAAAGTCGTAAACCTACTTCATACTTGAATTCAACCACCTTGTAAAGAGATATTGTTCTATTCCTCATTTCGATCCGATAGTGAAGTTTTTTGTCATTTATAACAAAAAGAAACAGAGATTATCTCAAAATGGCAACTAATTTCGATATCATAGTTATTGGAGGTAATTATATCCCGAGATTCCCTGAAAAGCCGTGTATACTAAATCGAACGTAGCTGGACCAACTGGACTGTTCAATGCGGTTCTCGCTCGTCAATTGGGACTTTCTGTTTGTGTAATTGGTCAGTCGGTTTGTGTCCCATGGCCACGGAGTCGAAATGCTGACTTATATCCAGAGAAGCGAACTGGCCCATTAGAAGTTGGAAGAGCAGACGCTCTGAACGCCCGTACCCAACAAGTTCTCGACGTAGCTGGTGTTTTGAAAGATCTTCGACCTTTCGGTCTCCAATGCAACAGTAAGTTTCTCCCTATCAGCAATACCTCAAAAAACTAATACGCCAAAAAGCAAGTTCTATCTTTAAAGATGGAGAATTCAAAAGCCGCAACAACCGATGGTGGGTGAGCCTCAAAAACTCAGCCTACAAAGAATTTCTCATGATTGGACAATCCGATGTTGAGAAAGCTCTTGTGAAAAATCTCGACATTGATGTTATATACGACACAGAGGTTGAGTCTGTTTCTGAATCAACCACTGGTGCATCAGTAACCATCAAAGGAACTACTCTGACGGCCAAATATGTCATCGCGGCTGATGGAGGTCAATCTCCAGTGCGAAAAGCATTGGGTATTGAGTTTAAAGGCGACAAACCAAATATGTGTTGGGCGGTGTTAGACACCTTTATTAAAACCGACTTTCCAGTCTGTGACGAGATTATTAGTTTTGAGGAGAATGGACAAAGTAGAGTTTCTTGGATTCCAAGGTACGTTTCACTATATTTCTAGAGTAATTAAGACTCTCCAAATCAAATGACTGACGAAAAAACAGAGAACGAGGAATGGCAAGATTCTACATCTTACTTGACGGAGAAGTTACGCAAGAGAAGTCCGAAGAGTCCGTCAGAAGTCACATGAAACCGTACAACGTTGAATTCGTCAAGACAGAATGGTTTTCAACCTACAATGGTACCTTACCATCCCCCCACTTTATTAATAAATTATCTAACAAGTTTTTAGTACAAGAACGCGTGGCAGAAACCTTTCTGTCCCCATTTTCCCGCATAATTCTTGCAGGAGATGCAAGCCACATTCACGCTGTAAACGGAGGACAAGGTCTCAACACTGGAATTGCGGACGCGTTTGCCCTGGCATGGCGGCTTTACTTCGCTATCAAATCCGAAGCAGCAGACAGTCCAAGCCTACCACATATTCTGAGCTCGTACGACACTGAAAGACGGGTTACAGCTCAGACAGTTGTCAACGTGGCCGGGAAACTGGTCCGTAGTACCCTTAAAACGGCACAAGAGTATGTCGAACTCGTGGAGAAAAGTGCTGCTAACATCACTGGAATGGGAATCACATATGCTGCCAACTCCCCAGCAGTAATTGACGGCACTGTGGGTGACTTCGTCGCCGGTGCACGTTGCCCTGATATCGAGTTCTTGAAGGCTGGGGTCGTGAAGTTACGACTTTATGAGTTACTAAAATATAGAGATTTCGTTCTCATCAAATCGCCATGTGTAAAATTCGAGACACCTTCTTGGTTGGAGGGAAAGCTTCGGGTTTGGGATGCAGAGAAGCACGAAGATAGCTGGCTTCTGAAGACTGAATCGGGTGCGAAACTATTCACAAGCTCGGCTTTTGCTGAGCATTCGGCGGTAGTCATCAGGCCTGATTTGTATGTGGGCTTTGCTGGGGCAGATCCATCCGTTTACTTCGGGGAATATCTTGTATAATTTAGGAGAGAAATAATTGTAAAAAGCCATGAGTATTGGAACGATTTTTGATCCTGCACTGATTGCCCTGTCTCGCTTAGCACAAGTGATTTTTCGGTGATTCCCAAAACTGAAGTATTCCACTATTTGGCATTTTGACTAAATGAAAATATGATGCCTCCGAGTGCTACAGTCGGAAAGCTCCGTTCTTTATTTCAGAGTTCAAAAATCTCCGGATTTCTCAAGAAATCGTAAGTTGATACGTCACCAATGTGAAAAAACCAAACCTGTCCACCACAGAAGATTTTCTTCAGCCCGACGTTACACCACGGAAGGGTATTTCCTATCAACATGTTCCATAAATATCAGCTCATGTAAAGGGAAGGAGCCATAGGTCCGATGCAGAAGGTAAGGCAATGTAGATCCACCCCATGTCATGCATTAAACCAGGGGCCCCTACAGTAACCTTACAAGGAGGCAACTTTATCTTCGCCTTGCCTGTTTACCCCGGAAGGATCCCAGATTCGTCGCTCTCGTCCGCTCCGCGCCCCCCTTCAACAAACGGTTACCCGAAACTCTCCCAGAAATTGCATGAAACTTGCTCAGCTCGACTACGGAACCTGAGAATAATGGTTTCTCAAGGAAGCCCTTGGCGTAATTGCCACGTTCGCATTCTGTACTCCGCAGTATTTACTCTTCTCTAATCATAAGGTAATCTTTGTTTCCTGCTTTGGTTTCCTACGGTTGAAGTTTTGAAAGAATTTTGACTACAACGACGATGAACAGGAGATAATCAAAACGACTCCAAGACCCCAACGAACAAAGAAGCATGTCTTTAGAAAAGTATACACAGATGGCGAGGTCAAATTCCATGACCTCCATCATAGGAGAAAAACAAATAATTGAAGTATTCAGCCCATCACCGCAGGATGTAGGGGGGGATGCCTCTGGTTCGATTGCTCTACCAATCTCAGGAGAGAAACAAACTAATGGAAAACTTGAAGAATTTCTACCTCCAGACAAGTCGACAACTCCAACAGCCCCGCCACCAGTCACTTTCCCAGATGGGGGATTTGTAGCTTGGTCCCAAGTGGCTATGGGATTCCTGATAATGTTTAGCACTTGGTAAGTTCAACTCATGGACATGTCCCATACCTAGGTTCCAAACACAGTCCCTTTTTTATTTTGCCTCTATTACCTCGTTCCACCAACTCCTCCCACAGAATCCTCTCCCCATGCCCAAAACAGAAGGAAAGAACTAACCCTATTTTCGAAGGGGACTGATAAACGCCTGGGGAATCTTTCAAACATACTACAACACACCCCCCTCTCTCGGAACAAAATCCGCCATCTCCTGGATAGGTTCAACGCAATCATGTCTCCTGTTACTCTCCGGCGCATTTGTAAGAGTATCCTCCCCCAGTTCGAAACATCTTGTTCTTTTCTCCAAAACAATCGTGACCACAGGTTCCTTCTCTTCTTCTCACTCTATCCCAAAGTATGACAAATAATATACTCACGACTAACCAAATTATTCAGTGGGGAAGAGCAGTAGACCGTGGCTATGCCAGAGCCTTAACGATAACCGGCTCGATTTTAATAATACTGTCCCTGTTCCTAACCTCTCTTTCCTCATCCAATCATGCCTCATCGTCTCAGAAAGAGAACTTAGTGTACTATCAAATCCTTCTTTCGCGTAAGCAGCGTCCTTGACCTCTGTTCCCCCTCAGCCCAATACACTTCTCCCCCAGTCGCTTTCTCCTTCCTCCGCCAAAATTGCTTTGCATCACGAAAGGTCATACTAAATGATCCAACAGAAGGAGTTCTAGGTGGTCTAGGAATGGGCTTGACATTCCTAACCTCCGTTGGAGTCCCAGCGACATACTTCTTAAAAAGACGAGCGCTGGCAACAGGAATAGTAACCACAGGTGCAAGTCTAGGAGGAATTGTCTACCCAATAGTTTTCGAGTATTTACTTGAAAAATACGGATTTCGATGGGCTTTGCGAGTTTTAGGGTTCATGGCTGTTCGTTTCTCTCTCTCAATTCTCTTCCTCCTCTTCTGTTCCAATCATTGACTCACTTCTCATCCACCTCATCCCATCCCCAGCCCCTCGTTCTCCTCTTTCTCGAAATCAATAAGCGGTACCAATCTAACAACCCCCAAGCTCGTCACTCTCACTCTAGCCTGCCTCCTCATCCGCCAACGACATGACCTTCCGCAAAAACCACTACAACCACTCATCAACTTCTCCTACCTCTCAGAACCAAAATACACACTCCTCGTCCTCGGAATGTGTTGCTCCTTCTTCGGTTGCTACATCCCCTACTACTACCTGCAATCGCGCATCACAGATGCTTCCATCAACCTCCACGGTCTACGAAGTTTCTACTTCATCGTGCTCTTAAACACCGGTGGTATATTCGGACGGTTAGCGCCTAATTTCCTGGCTGATTTGTGAGTATATTTCCTTTCCATTATTAGTTACACCCCCTCTCATGGCAGTCTCCCTTTTGAGCACACCAAGGGCGATCGCACAGCTGCAATCTGGCGGCCAGGTATAGGGAGGATCACAGGCCGCTAACAGTTCATAGGATCGGCCCTGTGAATGTTCATATCAGCGTTGTTTTCATCGGCGGAATCCTGATTTTCGTCTGGCCCTTCGTGCTCAACCTAGTCGGTCTCGTCATCTTCGCTTTAATCTACGGATTCTTCTCAGGGGCTTTTATATCTCTGCCCCCGGCAACAATTGGTAGCGTTACCCCGGATATGTCGCAATTCGGATCAAGACTCGGTTTGGCAGTCACTATAAATGGATTGGGGTTGTTATCCGGTCCACCGATTGCTGGGGCACTGATTGGGAGTAAGGCGGGGTATGTGGGTGCTGCTGTGTTGGCTGGGTTGGTTGTTGTTCTTGGATCTGGGTGCTTGTTAGCGGGGCGCTTAATGAGGATGAAATAGAGACTTCAATTGAAAAATAATACTACCTGCATGACTGCTTTTTGTCTCGTCAAGAGAATATATCATACTAACATTCCTGATAAAAAGATAGTGCCGATCCTCAACCCCTATAAGACCATCTAAGCGACTCCTAATCCCCTTCAAAAAGCTATAGCAAGCACCTTCTTATATAAAACTAAATCCCACCTTGATTTTAAAATCATATACCCTAGCCCCAGTTCCCCCGAACCACAAAGAATTCCAACCTTCACTCTACCTAGGTAAGTACACCCATCAAATCTCTGTGGCACCTCCCAAATTTCGAACTTCAAAAAGGTAGTTTCAACCTCCACCAGGCCAGTGACGAGAATTGGGGAGGCGGGACCCAGTACCAGTAAAGATAAACTTAGTATAACCTTCTATATCTTCAGAAACCTAACTTTGGAATTCTATATTCAATCACATCCATTGCTCTAGATATTAGAAAACAATTAGTTCTAGAAAAACTTAAGAAGTTAGCCTACGAGATGAACTAATAGTAATATATTAAACCCATCTGCCTTCTCACATTCTCAAAAAAAGACAAAACAGAAAGAAAAAAAAGAAAAAAAACCTCATCAGGTAAACCTCGCTACTTTATAAACAACTCAATCAATTATATCTTTCGTCCACAAGCTTTAGTAATTTCCTAAAACCTCACTGCCAAATAGTCTAAGATTGCAGTATAATCTGAGAGTTAAAAACACAATTAGTAAATTCAAATATACTATACTAACCTCTACCTCTACAATCTAAATATTCAATAGTACCGCCCCATCCTAATTGACTTTCTCTTCCTAGCTCCGCCAAAGTATAATCCCCTCCCCCCTTCCCAACCCCCAAAAGAAAAAGACAGCAAGGCCAGAAATTAGAGAAAGGACGCGACCCTCATATACCTGTGCTAGAGTAGATAAACTAGGCGATGCCAAAAATATATATAGTAAGAAAATAAAAGTAAGAGCGCTTAAAGGGTATCCATCGAAGCAAAAAAAACCGCAACCACCAACGATAACCCTTCCTAGTCCTGCTCTCCAGTCTAGTCTAACTAAAACCATCCATTGGCCGATTCCTGGAGAGGAATCGACCTTACCCCCTCTCGTACTACAATATCTCCTCACTAAAAAGGCCCAAATTCAAAATTAACACATTTCATACGAACCACTAAACCTGATGAACCGTCAAAGTGTTAGATCCAAGACTTCTATAAATAATTCCCCTTTTCATTTCGCAATGTACACTCTATTTTCATCATTAAACTCCATACCCCTTTCCGCCACCGCCTCTCAATTCCCACCCCAAGTAATAGTCTTAGTCGTCTGATACTCCGCAAGACCATACTTGCTGCCCTCCCTCCCAAACCCACTCTCCTTAACCCCCCCAAACGGTGCCGCGGGGTCACTGATAAGCCCCGTATTGACACCCACCATGCCCACCTCCAACGCCTCCGCGACCCGGGTGACACGCTGCAAATCCCGGGAGAAGAAGTATCCCGCCAGGCCCACGTCCGCGGAATTGGCGAGCCGGATAACCTCCTCCTCCGTCTCGAACTTGAAAAGTCCTGCGACGGGTCCGAAGGTTTCTTCCGATGCGAGATCCATGTCAGCGGTCATGTTAGTGATGACAGTGGGCTGGAAGAAATTCTCTCCAAGTTCGGGCATCTTTTGTCCACCTTGGATGACTTTTCCGCCCTTTTGCACGGCATCACGGACGTGAGCGTCGACTTTGCTGAGGGCTCGATCGTGAATGAGGGGTCCGTGAGTGACGCCCTCCGTGTAGCCTCCTCCAACACTAAACTCCTTAACCTTTCCAGCAAATACTTCCGCGAACTTGTCGTAGATGCCGGATTGGATGAAAAGTCTGTTTGCACACACACAAGTCTGACCGGAGGAGCGGAACTTGCTCGCTAAGGCTCCAGCAACGGCGACATCAAGATCTGCGTCATCGAAGACAATGAATGGCGAGTTGCCTCCTAGTTCGAAGGAAAGCTTTTTGAGGGTGGATGAGGATTGTTTCATGAGGAGTTTTCCAACTCCTGTTGAACCTGTGAAAGACACCTTCTTTACAATAGGAGATGTAGTGAGGACTTGACCGACTTCGGGGGTATTTTTGAGCGCGCTGATAACATTAACAACTCCCCTTGGAATTCCAGCTCGATGGGCGAGTTCTGCTATGGCGAGGGATGTGAAAGGAGTCTCTCCAGGAGATTTCGCCACTACTGTGCAGCCAGCTGCAAGCGCGGGTCCGACTTTGCGGGTGATCATTGCTGCTGGGAAATTCCATCTATTAATGTCAGTTACTGCCAATAAATTGGATTATCTCCCCTCACGGTGTAATCAGCCCACAGACTCCAACTGGTTCTTTTATTGTGACAATTCGGTTTCCAGCAATCGATGCTGGGATGGTATCCCCGTATATTCGTGGTGCCTCTTCACTAAACCATTCGAAAAAGTTGGCTGCGTATGTTGCCTCCCCTTTGGCGTCTGCTAAGGGTTTGCCATTCTCCCATGTAATAAGGGTCGCGATATCCTCCGAGTTCTCGACCTATTCCCCGCGTCAGCTCCTTTCCCTTGTTCCAATTGTATTTGAATTATATATACCATCAAATCGTACCACTTCCGCAGAAGCTTCGAGCGTTCGCGACCGGTTTTCGCTTTGAAGGCGGGGAATGCTGCCGCGGCCGCATCAATCGCTATCTTGGTGTCTTCGGCGTCGAATTCCGGGGCTGTTCCTACGAGCTTTCCTGAGGTGGGATCTGTTGTAGAAATTAGTAAAGGAACTCCTGGAAATTATAGAACTGCGTACCAAAAACCTCGAAAGTCTTCCCGGACTTTGCCTTCACCCACTCTCCATTCACGTAGGCAACGTTGAGCTTCAGCAGAGAAGGGTCATTGAGCTTTGGCACAACGTGTGACAGAGAAGAAGCTGGACGAGAGTATATTGATGGTAGTGAGGATGCTTGGAATCGTGATCGTGTGAGGGTTCGTGAAGCAGAGGCTACGGAGGCTGTTTTGAAGAAGGCAGAGGCAGACATGGTGAGGATGTCGAAACGAAGTAAATAAACTAGAAACAATCGCTCGTAAAGTTAGGATCTGGTCACCGTTTTAACACCATTAAAACGATTGCTCTCGAGAGATTCCAATTGACGGGAGAAGAATCAGAGTTTTTTGGCAAAGATTGGGGCAATAGGACAGCAGGTTGTATGTCACAGAGATAGAGGTGGGGTGGGGTAGCCTTTTGCGATAGCTGCGATAGCTTCAACTCCGTCATTGGATTCCGAAAGCCGCCCAAGTCCGATTTTATCACGGTCACGTGCAATATCACGTGCCTGCAAGGACGCTCAGGTTCCCGAGGTTCTCCTTAAAACCTCAACACCACTTTGAAGGATATATATATCTGCCCCTTTCAGGTTCGAATCTCTCATGGTGCACTCGGCACCGAAAGTACTCAACAATCTTCCTCTTTATGATCAACGTAGACCATTTCCACAACAGGACCATTGCCATTGCCTATCCGCGCTTCCCCGCTTCATCCGCTACAATCCCCGCATGGTAGAAGAGGGGAAGTTGACTTTGGTTTCCTCGGAAACTCGCAAGACTAGCAAAAGATTAGGAAACCAAGTCTGATGCTTGTTGATAGCAAACCCGATACCTACCTATAGCCTGTTTTCGTCCTTCGGAAATACAAAAACCACCGGTATGGAAACTGGAGAACTGGCCGCAAGTGCTCTAGTACAATTCTTCACAGGAACGTGGAGGTATACGTACCGGATGAATTCCCGTTGGAGATCCATTGCAGAGGGTTGAATTGCTATTGGTGTTCCTGAGTATATATAAGTGACACCATGGTTCATGCCTCGTGGAACTTCCCTTTTCCTCTTTTCCTCACTCTTCTCTCTTAAGCAATATCCGTGGCACAAGTGTTGCCCAACAAAATGCCCCCTCAAGCAAGATTCCTGGCAATTGCGAACGCCTTCGTTCAATTGATAAGTTCTACTCATGCTAGCGCTCTGGTAATATCAAACACGCTTCCAGCGAATATCAAAGCAACTGCTCCTATTTTGGATGCTTTCGTTAGCTACTCCATTGAATTCTCCTCCTTTCCGGACTTTGCAGGTATTTTTCCCCATCTCCTTGCTCCTCCTTGCTCCTACTTGCCTCCGTTCTAACAGCTGCAGGAAACAATTCACATCCCAATACCTTCTCAAACAATCTATTGAACAATTTGGGCAATTTTACAGGCACAAAGCCTCACATACGAGTGGGAGGAAACACCCAAGACTACGCCCTCTACAATGCAAATCTCTCAGTTGCCCTCGAAGGCATCGTCGTCCCATCGAGATCCCCCGACTATCCAACCACCATCACAATCGGACCCTCCTACTTCGAGTCCTACAACACATGGCCAGATACCAAGTACGTCCACGGCTTCAACATGGGACTAGGTGGAAATAATACAGCAGGATGGGAAACTCTACTCGATACAGTTCCATTGGCATGCAAAGCATTGGGCAAAGAAAATCTGCTGTGGTGGGAGTACGGAAATGAACCTGATTTATTTTCTACCAGTGCTCAGGGTCCTGTGCGTCCTCGTACATGGAACGAATCTACATATGTGCAGCAGTGGTTGAATGCTACGCGGACGATTAAAAGGCAACTTGAGAAGTATTGTCCAGAGTTGACTTCCAACTCGACATATGGATACCTTGCGCCCTCGTTCGCGGGTCTTACGAATACTTTGAAACCAGTTAAAGCTTGGGAATCGGGGCTTGATGTTGACAAGAATATCAAAATTATATCCTCTCACAAGTGAGTTTTCGTCACTTGTTCTGGACTTTTGCTGATAAGGAATAGCTACATTGGGGGTGCCACTCAACCAGGAGTTACTCTGCAAGGAACTCTTATGAATCACACCGTCACGGTTCGCTCTGTCAATGCTCAAGCTCAGCTAGGTCAGAATCTGTCATATACGGGATTACCATTTATTCTTGGAGAGACCAACAGTTTGTACAACCAAGGAAAACCCGGGTTATCGAATGCCTTCGGTGCTGCTCTTTGGGGTATAGACTTCAACCTGTACTGCGCTTCTGTTGGAATCCAAAGAGTGCATATGCACATGGTAAGTAACCCAACTTATTTTATCACCTTAGAGTGGGTAGATACGGCCAGCTCGTCTTATTCCCCTCTGTATTTTCATCCGCAAGATTTAATTAATAACTAGGGAACAAACTACCGCTACCAATCCTGGCAACCCATCGAAACAAACATCACAACCCTCGGCACAAAACCACCCTACTACGGCCACATAGTAGTAGCAGCAATGATCGGTCCCCAATCCCCCTCCAAAACAACAATCGAAAACATCCCCACCTCCGACGACCGCGAAGCCGTCTACGCCGCGTACACCGACCAAGGACTCGCAAGAATCGCCATCATTAACATGAGACAGTACAACTACACCATCAACGGCACAACTGACATCCCCAACCCCGTCCCTCGACCTGTTGCGGAATACGATGTCCAGATCCCGGGTTATACTGGGGAAGTCGCCGTCCAGCGATTACTTGCTAATGGCTCGGATGCTATCTCGGGTATCTCGTGGGATGGGTGGAGTTATAATTGGGAGCTGGATGAGGGGAGACCGGTGAGGTTGGGGAATGTGACGGTGGGTGAGAGGATTTGGGTGGAGGATGGGAGTGTGAGAGTTGGGGTTAGGGATTCGGAGGCTGTGGTTTTGGGGTTCGGGGGCGAGGGGTATTAGGTTTTGAGGTGGGGAATGCGGAGGTGGTTCTAAGATGTATAGGGTTTTGTTCTTGTTATGAGAATTTGATTTAATGATTCGATGACTGGATGACTTTGTTTTACTGAAGATCCGGACGTAAAAGTTCAGTCCTTGTCACTGCTAGTTTCTAATTTAAACATTATCAATACGGCTCTCATCAATACGAAAAACATGTCGATGCTTTCGATCTTCCTCTTCCTCAAGGTTTTCACCCATGAATTACCCTCTTTTACGACATACTCACACTGCCCTTTACTTCCATCCATCCAGCGCGACCGGCTCGACACTCTCACGTTCGAAGCCTTCCTACCAAATTCTCGAGATATCAATCACTTTTTACACAAGTCCACGACCCTCTCTCTATTCCAATTCACCAACGTCAGAACAGAAAACACATCTCAAGTTTAGCAAGAGCCCTATTGATATAGCCACGACCGTGAGATTTTTAATAATACCATTCACACCAAAAAGGACATTCTCAAGGATCTCAAAAACCCCGATCTTCTAGATGTAGAAAAATTAGGCTGTCGATATGATCCCCGACGCTATATTTCTCGACCGGGCGATTAGATTTCTATGAATGTTCACTTTTGTTAGGATGGAGGGTTAAAATCTCGGTGATTATGGTTATGTTGATAGCATGAGGAAGGTGGGGAGATTGGGGTTCGAGATTGATTTGTAGATCTGTAGGGGTGAGGTAGAGGAGTGTCGTGGTGATGTAATGTGATGTGATGTGTTGCGATATCGAGGGGTGCGTATTTCCAGTCGATGATTTTTCGGGGGTTTGCGGTTGGATCTCCAGGGATGTGTAGTTTCTCCTTAGTCAGGTACTTACTCCTTCATTTGTAGATAGTAGAAGTTAAGTATATCACCCTACCTGAAAATCGCCACTATATTGCACTGCATCTATGCATCTTTTTAGTAGAAATATAATTTGAATACTCAACCTTTCGTTAGGAACCGAGGTGACAAATATAGTAATATTAAAATTGGACATTCTATGAACCGTAATTAATATAGTAGGTAACTGTAGGTTAGAACTCTAAAGAGCGGTAGGACTTCGTCTCTGGGGTCTGGATTACACCTCTAGGCCACACTGTATTGAAAAGCACCACCACCACTAATTAACCACTCGTCGCCGCCAGTTTATCGCAATCCCGGATAACTAAAAAAAAATAGAAAAACAAAACAAGAAAGCAAGAAAAAAAACAAAAAAAACAAAAAAAGAAGAGAGAGATAACCAGGTTTTTTTCGCGGTTTCACGGCCTTCATACTCTAGAATACAGGTGTGTAACACCTGAGACTTCTGCACTCCGCTAATTTTGCTACTTCATTGCTCTGGTTGGTATACAACATTCTTATTTGAGATTATAAAGAATATTTTTGAATTTTGTGACGTGGATTGTGGTGGTGGGGCCCCACTTTTTTATTGAAAGGGAGGGGGTTTGTTTGTTGACCTCGACGAGACAATGATGCGGGAAAAGGTGTTGCGTGGCGATATTAGGTTGAGATTTAGATGAGGGGTTTTAAGAGATAGGTTTAGGAGTTCGAGGGGATTTTCAAAAAGGGTTGTTGGAGAGAAGGTATTATTTCGGAATAGGTAAGGTTTTACTACTCTAGTAGTGATTGGAGACTTATATAATACTCTTTACATCTAGTTTAATTTTTCCTAGTACTTAGACAGTAGATTTCGTAGATTAGGTAATTTTTCTTTAGAGTATAGAGGTGTTTTATTATTTCATAAGGAATTAGAAAGTGACTGTAAAACTAGTAGATTCTACTCGTTTCTTGTGTTGATCTTGTTGTGGTCGAGTTCAAGGAGGAAGAGGTCCCAAAGGCCTGAAATAGATTAAGAAACATCCCAGAGAAATGGAGATGACGGGTTGGGTACTCAAAATGAAGTCTAGATGGCTTTGTCAGTAAACTCTACAATGGCCTGGTCCTCTTTACTTTATATTATTGGTTGGGGTTCCAAGGGCCCGATTCTAGGTATGTTTTTCCAAATCTCACTATCACCGTGAACTAATATTGTTACAGGATCGTTTGTGACCGCATGGCAACGTGGAATAGAAATTGTATCTCCTGATTCTACTTGTTCGTTTCTTCAAAATGCTGCTATAGGGGGTCGTGCTGCTGGTGTTACCAATGGTTTTATCCGAAGTCGCATCGCTACGACATAGGCGGTTGAGAAATCTCGCAGCTTTGCGGGCAAGTTGGAGAGAAAGCCGAACAGGAGAAAAAGAGGAAGATGGGAATTTGAAGTTTGAAGAAAGGGGTCTGTTTCGATTTGCATCCGGAACTACACATTATTTCCTCTTCTCATAGGCTCTAAAAATCAATTTCAATGGCCGGAGTTTGAGACCCATTTCGTTCCTCGGATCCTTCTTGTCTTTATTTTTTCTGTGAGAATTAAATCCAAGAGAGGTTTCAATAGCACCAAAAGATATGTTCTTCAGATTGCGGAAAATGGTCGCAACGGAAATGAAACATAATGGGGGCCGCTTTTGCGAAAAATTGAGGCCGTTCAACGGCAAGCCAATCAAACAAACCCACAGCACCCGTCAGCTACCTACCGAGCCTACCTCAACGTCCACGATCTTGCCCATTTCGAAGAAACTCATCGCTCTATACTTCAACGCCTAGTAAATAATTCATGGCTTCCCTCCATCACCTTCATCGCCAAGGAGAGTGAGAGTACGACCCCCCCGTTACCGACTTCATTGTCCTCGACCTCCGAGTTGTCGCCTTTACAACCTCATCTAACAATGGGCATCTCAGATGATTTCCACATTTTCATCGCGAAAGCAAGCGATCTAGCATCATCCGCATCCGAGCTCGGCTCTCAAAAGATCAAGAATCTCGAGCAGACGACGCCTGGGATGAAAGCAAGGGAAGCCATGGGTGACCTAGCAAGAGCCAGCAAAGAACATCTCGACAACTTTGAGAAATCAGGCATCCCTGAGAAATTCCGAAATATCGCTTCAGAGAAACGATCTGAGATTGCGGAGAGAGTGAGAGAGCTGGAGCAAAGCCATCTTGCGACGAAAGCGAAGGAGCGGGGTCTCGAAATCGCTGGGTACGGGAAGCAGAAAATGAGAGAATTCACGCTGAGGGAATTGAGGGAAGGGATTATTCGCCGGATGCACAGATTTAGGTATATCGCCAGCAAGATCTTTGGAGATGGAAGAGCTGCAGGAGCGATTTGGAAATTGTTCCGCGAGCATCCGGTGAGAGAAGGAGGGTTGGTGTTTCTCATGATATATCCAGCGTTTCTCTGGATGCCATTACTAAGTCTACTCGGATGGGGCACTGATGGTGTGAATTCTGGTTCGTGGACCTATCTACAGACTGTTGCTGAAATTTATGATCAACCACTAATATCACTACAGGTTCGTTTGCTAGAAACAGACAAAGTGAGATTGGAAACGTCTCACGAGGTTCGACCTTCTCGGCTCTGCAAAGCATTGGGAGTGGAAGGAATGAAACGCCATCGGATGTGATGAACTTTTTTGTACGTGTGTGCATTGTTGCACAGTGGGCTTATAGAGCAAGAAGGTGGATTTCTAACGCTGCTTCATGAACTCTGGTTCTGGAGATGGAATATCGCACAATGTGTATTCATAACCTCTCCCTGCTCCCTCTTTATAGCTTCGTCGATAATTTACCTACCTCCACTCTGCTGTTATGAACTCCCTACATCTAATTTACAATAATATTTGCTATCCCGAACGACAAGTAAAACTCACCACTACGAGGTATATTCGAGTATAATTTCGATCCGAAGCTTCGTCTACTAAGTAAATGTTATAGAATGTTTAGCTTATACTTATTTAATAGACTAGAGTCTCTAAAAGTAATTCTTATCATTAAGAAGTAGAGATAATATAATTTTGAAAGATAGAATTCACCTGATTAAAATCACAAAGGACTAACTTACTATTACCTTTCGCGGTAAATAATTATAGTACTACGAGCAGACTAACCTTAGTTTTAAAAGCATGCCTCTAAAAATAATACGCTATACACTTAGTAGAGCGTAAGGTACGAGAGATTGAATTTTCTAATTTATAGATAGTTCTAGCAGTTTATAAAAGATTATAAGCTATAAAAGATTATAGGCTACGAAAGAATAAACCTATAATTTAAATTAGCCTATAAAATATACTTCTTATATATCTAAATTGTATACGAATCTAAAATTATTTCTAGAAAATTAACTCTATAACTCTATACTATTAACTTATACTACTAATACCTCTTAAGTTCGAATATTATAAAGCTAATAAACTCTATATATTAATTACTTCTAATTTCTATCTCTTCCTTAATAAGATATTAGAGTAATTATTCTCTACTTAAAAGAAATAAAATCTCGTCTTTATATAAAAGTATTTATTTCTAATCTTAAATTATAAGTAGTTCTAAAATTTATAATTTTATATAAATTATCGAAAAACTATAATATTAGTTCTAGAAATAAAAATACCTATTTATTTTCTTCTAAGTATTAATTTAGCTAAACTATAATCTTTTCTAGAAGGTTTAGTCTTTTCTCTCTATAATAGTATATATACTATATATTCTAATTAATATATATAATATACTATTCTTTATACTATATAAGATATTCTTATACTATTTAATAAATATTTACTTTTATCTCTAATATATATTATATATAATATTACTAAAATTAAAATTAGTAGCTAGACTTTATAGAAGGTATAAAAATAGTAATAATATTATATAAACTAATATAAATAACGTGGTTTTTCAGCGAGTCGATTATATTACTAAGTTAATTACTAAAAATATATATAAAAAACATCTATATAACTCTAGTAAAAACCTACAATTCTTAATAAAAGTTAATAAAATTAAAATCTTTACTTTATTACATTATATATAAGTAATAGTAGAAATCTTAGATACTAACTAATTATAAACGCTAAGTTATTAAAGAAATAATTTTTTTTTAATAAATACAGAGGTAATTTTAAGCGAATCGTTAGTTATAACTAGTAAGCGTCCTAAAATTTCAAAATTACTTATTTATATAACTAGTAATAAAGTAAATTTTTTAATTTTATTAATTTTAATTAAGAATTGTAAATTTTTACTAGGGTTGCACAGACGTTTTTTGTATAGATTTTTAGTAATCGACTCGGTGATATAATCGACTCGGTGATATAATCGACTCGCTAATAAACCACGTTATAGATAAATATCTTATATCTCTAGAGAAAATACAACTTAGTTATATAAACCTGTATCCTCTAACAATTTTAACAACTTTAACATCCTTAATCCTTGACACTATCCTAAATATCCAGAATATCCCCCCCCCCTCTCAATCCCTAGTTGTATTCGCAATTCGCACTTCGCAAAATCTATTATTAAAATACATATATAATCTCTATTAGTAGTTCGTAGTCCTAAGAACACGATAGATGTAAACCCTCTATATTTTCAAGAACTCACACGGGCTTCCTAGCCTAGATCGCTATTATAGCTTCCGAGTCTCGACGGTGGTTATACAGTAGACAATAAACAGAAAGACATTCCTATAAAATAACATAACAAAAACAAGAGATTGATATCTACTTTAAAACTCTCAACAGTACTTTGAAAGGCCTATCACACTAGCTCGTAAGAACAACCCCCCAATCCTCCCTTTCCTCCTAATCCTCGTAGTAAAAGCCGAGAAAAAATACGACCCAACGAGCAAAAAGAGAATTGAAGAAGGAAAAGAAAAATAATATTCCGCAAACTGACAAAAAAAAAAAAACAGAAGTGAGCACCATAGAATACAGCTTTTATCCTATATTTTAAAGCATTTTCTGTGTCGGAGACGAAGTATTAGCATGGGAGCTATCAAACTCGTAGATTAGCCATGTCAATTTGCCCCGACTTCTATAAGTCAGTGGCCATGAAAAAACAACCCATAGGTTTCTATCAAAACGGGAATGGGACTTGATAAGATGTGGCATTAGAAAATCACCAAGTCCGGTAATATTATCCTGTTCCTACCCAGATCGCGGAGAACTGGTATTGAAAAATAGCGGAAGGGTCAGAGGATCGAGATGTCAAACGCGATCTAGGAAGGGAAAGTGTAAAGTTGTTGGAGAAGCTGTTTATGCTCACTTGATCGACGTGAACCATACGGCTCAGAAGATTGTGATTCGTAAGTGGTCTGTAACCCATGGAGTCGTGACTTAAAAAGCTGGTTCTAGGTGTAGATGGTTAGCAGCGGTGGAGAATCTCTTCAAAAATCCTATCAATCTCCTAGGTCAGTAAACTTGTAGCAGCAATTCAGCCTCACTTCCCATCAAAACCCATCACCCATTTGTTTTTGTAGTATTAAAAAGACCCCCATTTCATTGGACGTTTGTTGCATTCATCATGTACTCTCATCTGAAGCTAATGCACATTTGTCTTCCTTGCCAAATCGGCGGACTCCATAATGATCACAGCCATCCTAATTCTGATCTGTCATCTGCAAACAACAAATCCCATGCAGCCATGTGTGAAAAAACCCCAAAGAAACCCGTTTTATTGCTGCTTAAAATTTGCTGAACTGCTTGACGTTCTTGCCACCCTGGGGGATGACACGGAGGACGTTGAATCGGACCTATTGAATTGGTTGTTAGTATTTTATCCTTGGGCGAAACGATTCGAATTCCTCCTCTATGAGGGTTGCTGGGGAACGTACAGTCTTGCTCAATGGTCGACATTGTCCAACGGTAACTTGATCACCATCTGAGACACGGAAAGCTGGGGAAACGTGGGCGGAAAGGTTCTTGTGTCTCTTCTCATATCTGGCGTATTTTGGGATGAAGTGGAGGTATTCTCTGCGGATAACGAGGGTTCGGTGCATCTTGGTGGAAACGACGGTACCGGTTAAGATACGGCCACGGATGGAGATGAGACCGGTGAAGGGGCACTTCTTGTCTGTGAGAGGGGAGGGTGAGTTAGCTAGTGTTTTTCTTTGGTGTTTGCGAAAAAGCAAGGACGCATTAAATCGAGTCGCATGCTCTGTTTTGAAATCGAGATGATCGTGGTGCAGCCCATTGCGCATGTATCTGTGTATCCTCCTCGTAGCCCCTCCAAAAGTACCATCTTTCTTCAATCTGCCACCCACGATCTCAAGTTCCTCAAAATCCTCAAAATCCTCCAATTCCAATCGCATAAAATCGAGCTTCACGTACCAATATAGCTTCCCTCAATGGCCGTCTTTGGTGTGCGGAAACCCAGACCGACATCCTTATACCATCTTCGTCCTCCCTTTCCGACTCTACGGGACTTGGCCTTGGATTTGGCGTTGAGGAAGATGTGAGGTTGCTTCTGGAAAGCGCGCTCCGATTGCACGGTGAGTTCGGTGGCCATGTTTGCGGTTTCGTTGTTGTCGAAAGTCGCAAAAAGTCGAGGATGGCGGAGGTGGTCGTTCGAAGGAAAATGCAGTCGTCGGGGGACGGGGCTAGGATATTTTTGGCGGTGCGGGATTGTTTGTGGGTCAGCTGATCCGAATCACTTTTTCGTCACGTGCTAGAACCCCTCGAATCATCTTTGTGCCTCATATCCAAGGCACTATAAGGCCAAAGTAAACGCGCTTTTTCAAACCCATCCATGTTTGTTTACGTGACGAGTATGGATCGCCAATCGCACATCTTCTATCAGCAGCCCTCATGAGACTCGTCACCACCAACAACATCTGATGATTAATTGTCAACTTATACCCTCGCAGTCGCCTTCCTACGTGCAAGAGCTACCAGCTCACATAATTCACAATGGCTTCTCGAAATGAAGTCACTCTGCCGGCGACGCGCCCCAAATCACGAAAGTCTCTGGGTTCCATCCCCTCTGCCGGCGCAATGGATCAGGAAAATATGACGACCGACTTTGCAGCGCTGGCAAGTGGAAAGAGAGCACCTACAGCGAAGCCTTTGAAGAAATCTCGCAGCAAGAGTATTGGTCCTGGAGGATTGGATGCGCTCAAGGATACATCGGGCAACCGTCGCAAAGTATGTCAACAAGATTTCCATTTCTCGCCTTCCCTCTAACCATAAATCAGTCTCTAGCTACGATACCTCACCCTCCACCGAAATCCATTCTCAAACCTACGATGCCGCCACTGCGAGAAATCCCGGCGCATAACCCATCACGGAAAGCCAGTCCCAAGAAAACTACCCCGCCGACAACAAACAAGACGGAAAATTTGATTGACTTTGATATTGGACCAACCGTCACAGGAGCCGATAGCCTGGCCAATCCATTCGATGTTGGCACGAATGCCGCCGTCGCGGAGACTCGAGTCACATTAAGAACCGAGGAGGAGCAACAGGCCTCTGCACGAGAACGCGAGGAGCAAGAGAGGAAAGAACTGGAAAAGGAAGTCATATCAAGACGGGATGCGAGAAGGAAATCTTTAGCCAATCGAAGGGTCTCTTTTGCGCCAGAAGCCACACTGCATACCTGGGATGTCGTGGTGGAATATCAGGATTCGACTGCTTCTTCCAATGCGACAAACTCGACTCGGCGGGCATCCTCGGTGACTGGGCCACAAACACCAAGTCTCCCAAGCTCAGAATCCTCAGAGCCACCATCGACACCACCAGAACAAGTGGAGGAGGAAACGGTAACTTCAAGCCCGGCCCACCAACGCGACTTGCACCAAAAGAAGCGACGTCGAAGTTCTGGCATACCGCCTATGAACTTCAACAATCCAGAAGATGAAGTTTTCTCATCAAGTCCATTCAGTGGTGACTCGGAAGTGGAGGAGGAACCGTTAGGCGATATTGATGTTGATTCGAATTCCAACAGCGATTCTGATGTGGAGGACGAAACAGCAATGAGTATGGACGTTGGAGACACAATGGACATGTCACTAGCTTCCACGAAATCAGCATCAAGTACAAGTTCAAGACTCGATGAAGCTTTGAGACAAGCTTCTCGTCAAGCTGGTAATCAGGAGCAGGAGGAGGAAACCGAGGAGATTGCGTTTGCTTCTTGGAAAAAACCCGAAGGACTACAACATCTCGAATCACAAGCTGATCAGGAAAATGTGAATCCATTTTCTGCTCCCTTCAAAGCGAATGCGCATAAGGAGGAAGCCGAACAATCAGATGGTGAAGATGTCTCGATGGACCTTACGATGGATATGACACGCTCCATGGGCGGAATTATTTCTACTCAACCAAAAGAAAAGGAGGACGATGAAATGTCAATGGATGTGACTAGAGTATTTGGGGGTATTATCACGAATGCTTCGTCAAACGCAGCCACGAAACGCAAACCCGCAACTTCAAATCGACGTCAAAGTACCCGCCGGAAATCTATTGGCGAGGATTCATCCATGGGAGACGAGACTATGGACTTGACGATGGCTGTTGGTGGAATCAAACCAGGCCAATCAATGATGGAATATTCTTCTTCTGGTGATGATGAAGAAATGACCATGGAATTCACTTCTATTGTTGGTGGTGTCCTTCCTCCAAAGAAAGCGCCAGCTAAGGGTCGACGGCAGTCAATGCCAGCTGCCCAAAAGGCTCAGAAGAGAAAACCACGGGAAAGCGTAGATTCGAGTGCAGGTGGCGATACAATGGACATGACTGTCGCTGTTGGGGGTATCATTGCTTCTGCTATTGAATCCTCCAGAGATGAACCAGATGCGACAATGGGTATGGATATGACAGTTGGCATGGACATGACTACAGCCCTTGGAGGAATTTTACAGCCTTCAGCCGGCACCGGAAATCGTGCACAAGCAAAGAAAATCATGGAAATGGAGACGGATTTTGAAAGTTCGCCTTTCCGACCTGATATTCCAAGCTCTCCACCAAAGCCAGCAGCCCCAGTTCATACAATCGCTTCTGAAACGGGTAGTCCAAGCCTGATGCCCATTCGTGGAAAGGGAGCTCGACGAAGCACTGATACGAGGAAATCCACCACTCCTAAATCCAAACTTTCATCGAATTTTACACCCACAAAGAAGCCAACGACTCCACCCAAACAAGTAACACCACAACCTGTGGCCCGCCCTACCACACCAAGCAAGACTCCGCCATCAAAGAACGTCGCCGTCCGTACAGCATCTCCAAAGAAATTATTTAAAGCCGACCTCCCTAAGGTATCTACCACACCTCAATCATCCAAAACCAAGAAGCTAGCCACCCCCAACAAGCTATTCCAGAAAGACAAGACTGGAGCTGCAACTCCAAGTTTTATTTTGACCCCACAGAGGAGACGATCTTCTGGAATTGGTCTTGATCGTGAAGGTCTTGGGTCCCCTCGAGTCGCAGCTCTTCTCGACCGAAGAATTTCTATTGGCGAACAGGCAAAATCATTTAGCCCCAGTAGGCCAGGAGAAGCCATTCGTGGTGTACATTTCCTTGACCCACGAGCGATGGAGGCGGAACTTGACAAGGAGCGCGAACAAGAAGAGGTCCGAGAGAATGGTCGAAGTATTCTCGAGCGTGAGGCTAATCAGGGTGATGATGAAAAGGATGCAACATTGAACCTAAAAAATATGATTGAGAGTTTGTCACCCAAAAAGAAATCATCGAAACCACGAAAAAGTTTGCATGTGGGCGCTGCAAAGGGGATTCTCGGCAAACGACCTGTTGAGCTGGATGAAGATGACGAGGACGAGGACCAAGGAGGAATCAAGCGTCTAAAGAACCACCAAGGAAGTCCTGTCAAGAATGTCAGACTTCATGGGCCTCCATCAAAGGAAGAAACGACCACTGGACGTGTGACGCGAGCTAGCCGAAAAAGTCTCGAGGAATCCGGAAAGGCAGCCGTTACACCAACCACCACCCCATCTCCAATCAAAGCCAAAGCAACAACACCACGAGTTCTAGGACGCTTCAAAGATGCAGAAGCCATTCCCGCTGAGCATGAAGTCGGACCTTTGGCTGAGAAAGAACCAGTTGAAGACCCAGAGGTCAATGAGGAAAGTTTTGAAGATGATCGCATTCAACTCCAAGATTTCCTCAACATGACGAGTATCAGATTCATGGAACTCACAACCTCCAAGCGCCGCCATACTATTGCACCGAAATCCGATAGGAACTCAAAGGGGCAAAATAGTGAAATCGGTGTTTCTCTCGAAGACTGTATAGCAGCGGGTGCAGCAACCGTTCCCATGCTCGAACTCTTCCAACATGCGTGCCAGGAATTGAAAAGCTATATCTCAGAAGGTCGTCGCACGGTACGCGAGATTGAAACGGAAACTTTCGAAGAGAATCCTCCGTTGTTTAGGGAATACATGTCCGCCACTCCTGACATCAAGGTCGTTATGGATAACCAATTGAAGAACGTCAAGACGCATGCGAGACTTTTGAGTAAGGAGATGTGGTACGATTGGCGGATGACACTTCTCAACACCCTGAAAGAGGGACTTTTCAAGACTGGCGAGGGCATGATGAGGGATGAGGAGTTGCTTGATTACCAATTCGGGCTGTTGAATTCTGTTATCCCGAAGCTGGTCCGTAGAACCGAGGCCCTGCAGCGTGAAGAGGGCGAACTTCAAGCTGCAGCCGAGGACTTGGCTAATTGCGACCCTGTGGCGTTAAGCGATGCGCGCCAAAAATTGATTGCTGTCGACTCGGATATCGAAGCGAAGAAGCGAACGATTGCCGAACTCCGTAAACAACTTGAGGGACGCGAGATTGAGATCAAGGCTGGGGTGGAACGAAAACAAGTCTGCATCGATGAGATTGCCGAAGCGGAGAGAATTAGAGAGGAATGTCGAGGTTGGACATCGGGGGAAATCAGTTCTCTCAAAGGTATGTTTCTGCCCTATCCCATTTCCCTCCCCAGCGATTGCTTTACTAATACACCTTTCTAGCCAAAGTAGATGCTATTGAAAAGGAGCACGGCTGGACAATCACCGGTGTCTCGGGAAGTACAACATCGATGACCTACCGGAAAGACATTGAACTCGTCTTCGACGCTTCGTCATTCCTATCAAATAACGAAACCCACCGTTCAGCGGCAGAAAACTCCAGAATAGATCTCTGGTACATCGGCGCGAATCGAGAATTCAACCCCCAGCCCCTCACCCCGGAGAAAGACTTCTTCCTCCAAAGTATCAGGGATCACATCCGAGGCTTCCCACAGGCCGCAACCAAGGTCAAAGACCTCCTGCACGCCGTATCCGTGAGTTGGAACCGCGCCACCGCAGTAGTCGACGACATCCGACTCCTCAACGTGAGCTGTCCCACCGCGGTGACGAAAACCTCGGACACCTCCATCGTGGTCAAATCGCAGCTCCTCATCGCGCCTCTGACGACGAAAGTCGAACTTAGAATTGATTTGACGAGTCAATCTGGGGAGGGATCTATTGAGGTTGGTGTTGGGTATAGCGCTCAAGTCGTGTATGGGGAGCACTTTAATGAACCTAAGATGGGGGAATTTTTGCTTGCTCGATGTGGGGATTGTGTGGTAGAGAGGGGGGAGGGGGAGGGGGAGAAGGAGAAGGTTTCTTGGGGGGGTGCGGTGGCGGAGTTGGGGGGGAAGCTTTTGGCTAGGGGGAGGAAGTGAGTGCAGTGGCAGTTTTTGACTTCTTGATGTCGAGATGGTTGTGGTTGTGGAGATATTTTACTTTTTGGTCCCTCTTCGGCATATTGATTTGGTATTGGTACTGGCTCTATGGAGTCGCTTGGTTAGGGACTATATTGGTGTTTGGGCGTGGGAACTGTTTATTTAGCTTTTGTGCTTTTGTGGATAGGGTTATGAATAATGAATAGCGCTGATCAGACGCCCTTTTATTATATATGAATTTTTAGACTTCTTTGTCTTTTTTAAGAATACGAGAGTGAATATATTCGTTTCTTTTATTAATTTTCCATCGCTTAGTAATGAGTTACTTCTTATAGTGTTATATATACATCTAATTAAACTATAGATATAGTATTAATTTAAATACTTCAGCTTTTATTTTTAATTCTAGAGTAAGATGTTTTTTTTCTCTTTATATTTAGAAGGATAATTAGTTTAAACTAGAGAATATAGATAGACACAAATGTACTATTACTTTTAAGAAATTCCTTTATAAAATAAATAAATAAAGTATACTTCTAGACTATATATTTAATTAATTCTACCTTTTTTCTTTTATATTCTTCTTAGCTTATTAGATTATTAAAACATTATACTTATAAAAGAAAAGAGAAATATATTAATTAAGGAAAGCTAAGAACTAAGAAAATTAAAATAATTTAGCTAATAGCTAGAATTCTTGTATCATTTATAAAAATTAAGATACTAAAGGTAGTTAGTTCTTTTTTTGACGTTTTATAGAATACTTTCTTACTATCTTACTTTAAATTTTATTTAAGTATAAATTTAAGTAAAGTAATTTAATCTACGATTAAAAAAAGAGTAAAAACCTCTAGATAGAATAATAATAAGTAAATAGAGAATAAATAAGAATTATATAGTATTTTATTTTCATTTTCAAGTTTATCATCTTAGATTTAATGCCGATAAAATACTATAATTTTGTACTATTTCTTACTCTACTTATATAGTTTAGTATCGAACTACCTAAATAGAAAATATAATAATAAGAATAAACGCTATCGCTAAGAATTCTTTTTTCAGATGTAGAGTAGACTTATTTCTAAATGCTAATTTACTAAAAGTTTAGTTAACAAGGCAAGGTAAAGTTATTATACAACTAATAGAACGAAGTCTTCTATATAGCTATTATACGCTTGGGCAGCTTTTTAAATTACGAGAGAAGAGAATATTTACTTCTTGGAATTTCTGCCCGTGTTTAACCCACCTGACTAAAACTGAATTTACTCTAGTTCTGATAGATAGAATTACAGAAATTAGAATTTAAAACTGTAGATAAGTTTAAACTTCCCGGGGCGGGGACAAGGTTACGGGGGAGTTAGAGTTAGAGTTTGTATTTAATAAAAAATGATTTGGAATAAAGATGAAGTAATAGTCGGTCACCCTTCCCCGTCGCTTCGCTAGGGGTCGGTGGAAGCAAGTGTCGGGTGTAAGCAAGTGTCAGGTCCCGATAAAGTACCGTAGATTAGCTCCCCCACCTAAATCACACCAACACCACACACGTTATCCTAGTGACCAGAATAGAGGCTATTCCCAGTAGTCCTCCCCCTCTTCATCAACCCTCAAAAGCTAAAAAGAAGGAGCGTATGCGCCATACGGTAGAGTAGGTACAAGAGCAAGGAGGAGACAAGAAGGCTAGCGTAGGCGCGCGTATATTCCATACAAACGAGGGATCAGTACAGACAGCAGTATCTCGAGCAAAGAAGAAGAGTCGCAATTCAGAGGGAGGATTTAATATACATGGCGGGAATAATAAGATCCTGAACGAGAGCCAGGAAGAGGCGATACGTCAGTACTGTTACAAGCAATGGGAAATAGGCCTAGGAGCAACTCACTCTATAGTACGCACTACTATTACACACCTCAAGAAAGCCTAGAATCCCCCCCAGGATCCACCGTCTGAGTCATGGTTCCACAAGTGGCTCAAGTCTAATAAGAACCTCCATACGATAAACACTAAGCCAATCGCCTTTAAGAGACTAGAAACCCACACTAAGGCCGAGATCAAGGAGTAGTTTGAGAAATACACAGACGTCCTTACACAATACAAGATCCGGAAGTCAAAATATATCTGGAATATAGACGAGTCTGGGGCTCGAGTCGGTTGCGCAGGAAGTGAGAACGTCATCGTTCCTACAGGCGTTAAGGAGATGTATACTACCAATCCAGAGAATAGGAAGTCAGTTACAGTAATCGAGACAATCTATACAGATAGTAGAGCAGCCGCTCCCTTTGTGATCGCCCCTAGAAAGGAGATAATAGAGAATTGGATAGCAAAGGAGCTAACTAGGAAGGAGTCAGTAGATTGCTCGCAAACTAGATACATTAACAACCGTATTATAATAGAGTATGCCAACCATCTAATACAGGAGCTTAGAGCTAGTCTAGATAAGCCGTAGAGGCTTCTTCTTCTTAACGGTCATGAAACCCACAAGTATAACCCGTTCGTCCTCAAGTGTTATAAGAACCATGTACTCCTGTGGTACTATCCTTCTCACTATACTCATATCCTCTAGCCAGTAGACGTTAGTGTTTTCCGGCCGTTCAAGGAATTCTATAAACAGGCTATCTCCAACGCCCTCCATAGCCTAGACTTTGAGTATTTAGTTACCTCTTTCTTCTAGGATCTTACATAGATTAGAGAGAAGACAATAAAGGTTTATACTATTCAGCACGCCTTTACTAAGTCCGGAAACTATCCCCCAAGTTAGAAAGCAATCCAGAAGAAGATGAGGTCGTATAACAAGAAGAAGAGAGCAATAGACAACGTTGTTGACCTAGATCTACCCCGTCTTCCACCTACTCGTCCAGACGAGCTATAGACTACTGCCGCTAACGTACGAGCCCTTGGATCTCGAGATCCTACGTAATTTTCTGATCCGTCGGTCGATTTATATAAGAGGACGATGAAGTAAGTTAGAGTATCGCTTGAGAAGGCACACCTGACAACGATTAAACATCACGCACTTCAGCAGAAGATACTCAACAACGCAAGAAAAAAGAAGTCCTCAAGGAAGCGTATATGTAAGGGAGGAGGCGCAAACGTTACTAGTTTACAAGAGAGAATTAACAACAAGAAGGAGACTGATCGGAAAGACAAGTTATATAAGGAGGAAAAGAAGCTCACCACCGCAATTAATAAGGCAAAGAAGACACTTCTAGAGCAAGGTATACAGGCACGTAAGGACAAGAGAGCACACAAGGCAAGGATTGTACAACATAAGAAGGACAATACTCTCCCTCCTCTAGAGGATTTAATCCGAATCCGCGAGCCAGATAAAGAACCTAATTACCTTGAACAAATACAATGTACTCCTGACTTTTATCCCCATTTAGTTCAAGCGATTAACAAGCTCAAGGCACACCAATCCCAGGATCTTATACCGATTGCAGGAGATAGAGAGGAAGAGGAAGAAGTCTCCTTTAATCTAGGTCCTTCTCAATTAGATACAAGTAAGGTTATACAGGATTATTTAGATAGTGAGGGAGAAATACCTAATATTCCACCTACTCCTTCAGAGAGTATAGCCTCACTTAATTCTATTAGAGCTAATACAGACTTCCTACACTTTAAATAGCTTTAATAGCAGCAATAAAAGACATTATTTTATAATTTTGTATATAAAATCAGACTTCCGAGGTTATTCCGGCTGCACCCGACACTTGCTTCCACCGACCCCTAGCGAAGCGACGGGGAAGGGTGACCGACTATTACCCTGATCGGAGAGATTTTCTCTAATTTATCCTTATTTTTGCACACGTCCATCGTTTACACAGTTTTCTAAAACTATACCTAATTAATTTTACTCATTCTGTACTGAATTCAACTGATTATCTCGAAACCGTGTGTCGTGTTGGAATTTTAAAACTAGCTGGAAATCTGCAACAGCTGACCTTTCCCCTACCTGTCAATGGTTCTGAACCGGAGTCCAAAGCTTCTTTTAAAGCTAGTTCAAGAGTAACGAAAACATCAACAGAGCTCCTTGAACAAGTTCCTCGGCTGAAGAGTGAAAACTATCAGCTCGTTCCTCCTGATATTCGGAGAGTATGAAATCCGGCCGAAGGGTGAAGTACCAGGGAGAAAACAAGTGTATATACTTGGCGCCATCAAATTTTTCCTGAGTTCAAGTGAGACAATCGATACCCCTTAGGCCGGTATCCGAAAATGTCTCCGTTAATTTTCCGCTCCGGTAATTCTCCGTACCAAGTGCCGAAGCGCGCGTATTTTTACAAAGTATGTTTTCTTACCATCGAAGATCTTTCATACAGACATTTATCTGCTCTTTTCAAGTTTAGATATGGTGGTTTTGTGTAAAGCAATACGCTATTTTGGTCCAAACACTATATATAAAATGAAGCTATTTTGGGTTAGTGCACTCAGGTACAAACTTGCAATTGTGAAGTTTCAAGAAGGGGTGAAATCCAAGGCATGGATTCGTTCTTCTCGTATTCACGCATTTAAGCTTTTTCTACAATATGAGAGCCTGATAAAGAGGGTGACTAGTGACCACATTGATTTGTACGAGTAGCCTGTTACTTGTAGTACGAAGTACTCCCTATATGATCTACGCATCAACAGAGAGTGCCACATTTTCCAATTGTGACCAATAAAACACCCAGAAATGGTGCTATTTAGGTTCAAAAAGACCCAGATATAGCGGGTTTACATATAGAAAGCTAGCAGGCTAGGTACTGTACAGCATGTGGTTGCTGTACCATGTTTATTTGAAATCTTGGCGAATTTACAGGAAACATTGCTCCTTGTGGCTCGGATGTTTCTTCACGTCTTCGGCATGGGCCGAGAATGAATTAAGGTTTGGCAATGAAACCGTGCGAGGACCTGGGTGGTTATGCTTCGGGCATATTTCCGTTTGTTTTTGGGGATCGCATATTTTATGACAGATTTACACACAGCCCACCATCACTTGGCACTTGAATGCGGTAAGGCTAGGCTCATAGTCCACAAAATGATAAAATGCCGTTCTTGGCCTTCCACTTCTTTTGGATGACTGCACTTCGTCGTTGTTTGTTTGGTAGTGTTTTCCAGGATTTGGAATGATAAATCAGATGATCAAAGTTTCAGAAGACACTTGGGGCTCCGAACGTTCTCCGCATTCCAAGAGTAATCTATCGGGTTGATCACGGTTTATTGTAGTACAATGTTTTTTGATGGATTGCCTTATAGCAATGATTGTGAGGAGCACAACTATAAAGTCATCCGGAAGGACGAACGAATCTTAACTCTTCATCCACCGTCAATCATTCTCTTCTACTTTCTCCTTAGATTACTTTCTTTCTCCAACTTTCAAACTCAACTTTCAATTTTCACTTCATTTTTCCAACTCCCAACCAATCTTTCAAGATGCTCGCCCAAAACATTCTTTTCACCTGCACTGCAGTCTTCGCTGCTTTGGCCTCCGCATCGCCCCTTCAGAAGAGGGCCGTAACTATCGAATCCGATACTGGCAGCAAGACTCTCACCAGCGCTCTCAAGGCTCCCGCCCAACTGGACAGCTTCGAATCTGGCACCAGCAAGGTCGATGCTGCTTCCACTGTCTTGGGAGTTGTCAACCAAGCAGTTCAACTTGTTCAAGGCCTCGTTGACAAAGACATTGAGGTAATTCTATCAAAATCCCTAACATCCGTCTCACAAACTGACATCAACTCTCTCAGCGTCGCCAAAGATTCACCCAAGAGACCGTCTCAGCTCTTGCTGCTGCATTCCCTACTGGAACAATCGTTATGTCCAATGTCGGTTACGACCTTACTGGCACCCCAATCGTCAAGCAAGGGACTAGCTACAAGGCCAAGATTGGCTCCAACGTGAGCTACGACGTTCTTGTCATCGGAGCTGGCCAAACATTCACTCTCAAGGGCGACGGAGGATTCGAGAACGTAAGATCTTCCAACCTTCACCAAATTCCTAGGAAAACGTCGAACTAACCCGAAAATAGTGGGCCTATATTGCACGATCTCCATGCAAGGGTTCTGGAAAAACTATTACTTGCTAGATGCAAAATTATTTAAGTGGGGAAAGCAGGTCTTCTGGGAGGAACAGTAGATACGTCCGATGATTGACTCACATGCACTGGTTTTTTTGCTCTCGGCGTGGATATACCTCATAGATGTCTACATATTTGTATGGCCCTCGCATTTTCATTTCAATTCTACAGTACCCAAGCAGGTCACTTCAATACAAATTCATTTCAAAAAAATTGGATATCCCAGACCAAGTGAAGAATATTACTACGTGACGTTATTACTCATTTGAACATCGATTGTTACTTTGGTAACTAAGACTTAGGATGATGATAGTATGAAAGAAGGTGATTGGATTTCCTGTGATACTTACTTCTTCCCTTGTTTCCGAAAGGCAAAGGTTTGATGGATAAATTGCTGGCAGCAGTCATCACCTACACAAGTCACCGATTAATACATTTGCGAAACACAAACAAAGTTGCCGCATCAGAAATCCAGCCCCCATAATCAGAGAGAGACACTTAGCAATGATAAGCATGAAATCTCTCAGCAATTTGTGCAATGGAAGCATCAACACGACAACAAAGTTTCCTATGATGTGTAAATCAACGACATGATACATGATACAAGAACCTTGACTCAGCACCAGCACCTTAATAAAAGCTCACAAATCCCAAAAATCCGGCAGACATCTCCCAAGACCTTTTCAAATCAAAATCTCCCCGAATCTTTCAAACAATCCAAATTTCTTGTGCAAGAAAAAGTGCCCACCATAATCAGCACCTCCCCCAAAAACACGTCTACACACCCGTCGCTGAACAACCACCAACCAATCATGTCCCGACTTGAAACTAGAACTCTAAATATGACCAGCTCTGAAGGTATTACCTTGCGCCAGCGAAATCCCATCCGCAACCGAGAACCACCATGACCAATACCACAGCCCCAACCTGCACCACCACCAAAGAAGTAGGGACTCCATGGTCTTCATCTGAGAACGGGAGGGAGGAAATAAAATTCGACAGAGTTGGATGTGGAGGATCTGGAGTTTGATTTGTTAAGTCTTTGGGAGTGAGAATGGTTTTGTTTTTACGGGGGGGATGTTTTAGGGGATTGTTGGGGAGATTCAGGAAAATTTTAGATAGATTGGGGATAACTAGGAATTTCTTTTTAGACAAGTTTGGAGTTTGATTCCTATGTGGGAATGAATAGACGTCCCTTTTCACCCTGGTTATCTTTAAGTAACCTTACACCAGAATAGTAAATTTTTAAACTTGCAGTAATACAGCGTATATAAACTATGCTAAGTGATTCATAACCCCTGTCGGACTTTCACCAATTTAAGGTAGGTGAGGAGTTGGGGTCGCTTACCCTGGGAGATTTTAATACCACTGGGTATTCCTTGTGCACATCATGCCATTCTCGGGTTTCACCCTACTATATCCTGCTTTGATAGAGATAGGGCAGTCAATACAAAATATCGGATCAAAATTCAGAATGTCACTTGCTGCGAATAACGAAGGGAAGAACTGGGTCGAGGGAAAGGATGAGAGTGAGGGGTCTGTAGTGTGCCGGTAGGTGTCAAAGAGGAAACAGAGATTTTGGCTTATGAGATCGAGTGTGTACTTTTTGTGGAAGGTAGTTAAGATACGATGGAGAATATGTATTTTTGTTGGGTAATGTTTAAAGTGTCCTTTGCGTGTATTGTTCTGACAATTGTTTTAGCTGTGTTGTATTGACCGAGAAGTAGACGGTTAAAAGTTTGAACTATCTATACCTTTTCCTGGAACTTCTTCATGACTAACAGGAATGTAATTTGTGTCTGATGCGAATAATCAATGGCAAAATTCAGAGCCGGTGAATAATCAAGAATTAGCAGCAACTGGGCTGAAATTGTACTCTGTCTGCAGTTGCAAACTCACCGTCTCTCTACTATCTTCGCTTTATTTTAGATCATGATTTACCTAAGAACGTCAGTATATAATTCAAATTGCCTTCATTATTCCTGTAGGGGCGGGGGAACCGTGAAAGTGCAACTATTCCATCGTTCGTAGATCCCGTTTTCTATAGTTTTCTATTGAGGAATCAGAAAAAAGGAATATTAGGTACTGGGATCTAACCCTGTGTGGAATTTGTGATTTAGTAGTACAGTTTACTCTTTGCCATCTACAATAATTATTACTCTTCTTCTGCATAAAGAAAATAAATCCATTCCACGTTTATTTTCGAGCTAGCAAAGATCCAGAGGTCTAAGAGAGTGGAGGAGACGGGGAAAGTGGGCTTTCAACAAAAGAAAGGGGGGTATAAAAGGGGTTACATCAGCTAGGAGATGGTGGGTCTAGATGCCTATCAAGGAGTAATTATTTAATTGGCAAATAGATAACTGTTTCCGCAACGTCCGAGGTATTAGTCCAATAAGCCAATTGATGACTGAAACATGTCATGAACCAGAATCATTTTTCAGGAGTCACGGCGAGTCACATATCAGATGTAAAATTATATAAACTCATCGCATTTTTTTTTATCTAGAAGTGTAATGTTCGTAAAATCCAGGCAACCCCAATAATAATAGAAAAAAAATCAGAGAAACAATACAACCTCAATGTCTTTATTCAAACCCGCTTTGACTCCCACTAGCATTCTTGGGGTTTCCCCAGATATCTCGATCAGGCTCGGTAAATTACCAACCAAGTGGGGCATATTTAGAATAGATCTTCTTTCTTTAGCCGCTCTTCCCTCTTCAGGTGCTTCGGTTGCGCCTCTTGGGGTGGGCGGCGTGGGGATTGGAAACGATTCGGATGGTGACTGGAAGACGACGGGGGCTGCGACGAGGGTATTTCCCATGCTTGTCGTGTACACTGGCCACTCTTTATATTGTTGTTCGTCTTTCTTTTTTATGTCCTCCAAGATTTTTTAGGCTTCGATTTCCTTCGCATTCATTTCTTTCTCATCGATTGCTTTTTCATCGAATGCCCTCTTCTCCTCTGGGTTCAAGACTTCATACCACCACAATTTCCCATTCTCATCCTTCCTATAAAAATACAATACACCTTCAATATCGCTAGCACCGATCTCCCTGCTTTCTAGGAAATTCTTCCAAGTACTAGCTTCTTTCTTTTGGCAGTAAGCGGCTACCAAGCTCTTAGCCTGTCCCCAAGATTCACTTGCAACCCCTTGTGCCTGTTTCTTATCCTTCCCGAGCACTAAACCTATCATCTCTCTATTCTTCGTCCTGTTGCGAATCATCGTAGCACAGGTTCTTTTGTGAATACCCATGTTCGCATAAGGATGTAGGAAGTGGTGACCTTTATAGAATAGGAAGAATGATATAAGTTCGTCAAGCGGGGGTTTACTGGATTTGTATTCTTTATTTTCGAAGGCTTCAAAAAACGCTTCCGCGAGGAGAAGCTTGGACAGCCCATCACTACTGAATTGCTGCACCTTCGACCGATAATTTTCAAGCCAGTTTCGGAGAATTTCTTTCTCTTCCACTTTCTGAATAGCTTGCCGAATCTCGGTCACGATGTTCTCGTCAGTGAAATTTTTTTCGAGTAGATGGGTGCGATACGATGTTCGGGCGTGACTGGGCAATCCCTTGTAAGAGGTTAAAGATACCGTAAAATCATCCGTAACGCGTAAAGAGGTTGGTTGCACACTGCGGAGAGTATCGTTATCCAATCCGAATCGGACAAAATTCTCCATTGCCTCGTCGAGGAAATCCCAAATGTTCAAGTCCGCTCTTTGAGATTTTGATACCTGTGGCAGGAAACTATACAGAACGCCGTACCATTGAAGCTCCCACTTGCTTCTCTTGAGCTGGGGAGGAGTAGCCATTTTGAAGTCCTTGTCTGCGGGTTTCTTTGTTGTAAACTCGGAAGTATAGATTTCAAGAAAATCGCCCGCCTGATTTGGAGACGTGTTTTGAATCCCTCACTGTCCGGGAAGGGTGTTAACGGAAATACAAGATTGTGATTTGAGAAGACGATTCTGTTGAGCTGTTTTGATGATTGAGAGGTTGGTGTAGTGTTGTGTTGTGAAAAAGAAAGAACTCAAAAGATCCAAAACTCGAGCTATTTATACTTTTCCCTATGAGCGAAGTCTGAATCATCAAAGCACAGAAGAATGCCTCTTGTGAATAGCTCTGAACCTGACTAATAAGAAGAGATGTGAATGTCACTAACTCGCTTTTGAATGGTCGAAGATTTTCGAGTCATTCAATCTCTAACCCCCTTATTGAGTCTGCCGAATGTATAGGACCTGTAGATAGATTAAAAACAGAGACAGGGTTTTTGGGAGCTTGATATTAAGTCTTGAATATTTTCTTCTTTATAGTACTAGGATTTGCAAACGTCAGGACTTTCTATAAGGAAATCCACCCTCACAAAGATCCTTCATCCTGATGTATAAGCAGATTCTCGAAGGCGTGGTCGACATGTGAATCAAACCTGCTATAAATCACCCTGTCCCAAGAACCAGAACCCCGCCCTAGGATTCACAGAGAGAGACCACTCCAAAAGCCAATTCTCCACTGACCCAAAGCCTCCTTCTCTTCTCGTCATGACTTGTATGTGATTTAAAGGTCCTGTACAAACACCCCGAACTCCCATTTCTGAGATCCACCACATCCAGCACTGTGCAAACCACAGGTTCTCCCCACTCCCACCTTTACGCCAAATGCGAGAATCAGAACTCCTAAAGAATATACAGAAAATGGTCCCCAGCCGACAACCTCGAAACACCAGCCCTCCCACCCAGTTTCCTCACCTCCCCGAGACTAGCCCCCAACCAAGTACACTTCGAAGCCTAACTTCATTCCTAAACCCCCCTCGTCAAACTTCAGACAGAGAATATCTGCTACAGCACGCGAAGCCAGAACCTCGATTATCAGCAGTACCAACCCCTGCAAGACTTCCCCAACCAACATCTTCTGGGCCCTCTCCCTCCCTATCACCAACATCAGGATTCGAAAAATCCCCATCGACGACCCCGAACATACGAGAGAAACCGAAAGTTTATAGCCCGACAAGAGGAACGACATTGATTGACGAGATTGCAAGACGAGGAGATAAAAGACCAAGATCACCAGCCTCCTTCCAATCCAGAGAATCAAGCACAGAGCCCAAGCCAAGAACTCGACCGACACCCGTAGCAAGAATACCAACTGGTTCGCCATTCCTCAAACCATCTGCCCAGAAGCCGCGAACTGAACGAAACCTGGTGAGAACCTTCTTCACCCGAGCAAGTGGGTCGTTCCAGCGTGGAAAGGACGGCGGCGGTTGCAGTGGTATTGATCCGAAGAAAGCAGGCTACGTCGAACTTGATGATCATCAACTGCTTCAAAACAGTGGCAGAGCGGAGCCAAGGCTATGGAAAGTTGATGGCAGCGAAATCGAAAAGAAGGTTCATACCAACAAGACAGCTTGGGGGAGAGATTTGAAGGAGAGAGAGGGAGAAAGTGAGGAGAAAGGGAACACTGCAAGCAAAACCAAGCCAAGGAAATCTCTAAGTTTCTCTAACAAGACGATCGTGAGGTATCCTCGGGAGGAAGAGGGGTCGGAGGAAGAGTCATAAAGCGATGAAGACGGAGAACGAGGGAAGGTAGGGGATAGGGGGTCAGGTGTAGTGGATTGGCTTTATATATAACATATAAAACCCACATAATTCCACAACCATCTTTTGTTACATGAGGATATCCGAGAGCTGGAAAGATAGAACAAGAACCCAGCATGGACACCACTACTCCCTCGATCAGCCCTTGAAGCAGCATCGTGATCGACTCCCACGAAAACTTCTTTTATAAAGTTTTGATTTCATTACCCACCACCACAGTACACCACAACCACACGGAGTTCAGCACGACCGCCTGTTGATAGCCGGCCCAATTCGACTCTCCCGCCCAATGCACTTTAGAAGCAACGTTGCTCTATCGTCTCCCATATGTGGCCCCTAGGTAGAATCCCATTATACGAACCTCCTCGAGGTGTCAAATGGTCAGCATAACGTCTCGTACATGTTCATGGTACTTGCTTGGCATATTGGTGGGTAGCACTTCGACTGGCGTGTGTCTTTCCTCGGCAGAGACCTCATTACTAAACGTTTCTACTACACATTGTAATGTACTCTCCCTCGTTAAATTTCCGACAATCTAATTTGGAAATACGTCCAAGAAAAGAGAAATGGCCTAGAGACGCAAGATGTTCTGACGAGATGCTTTCTAACCTGAAGTTACTTATAATTCCAGTGTACCGAGGAAGACACACGTACATGTGAATGCACCACTTTCCGACCCGCCATTCATAGCTCGGATACCTTTCACATCGGCATCCACAGTCAATAACCACCTTCCTTAATCACTTAGTTTCAGATTCACACAGAATTGGGCAGCTCATAGACTCCCTCTCGGAAGAAGATGTGGCCGATAGAATCTGGACCCAATCGCGCCAAAGTATTTCCTTCTCTCAACGGATCGTCATCGGTATTCTTTGTGGTTGGACAGCCGAGGTGCGCTTGTTTCAATAACATTTTAGTTGATTTAGTCGAACAGTTGTCTCGATCAATGAATCCACCACCGAAGGGGCGATCTAAGCAGACATATTCTAGAAGAAAGTGCCACGGCACTCTCTGACGTGGTTCTTTAATAGAATTTGCCCTTTTCACCCTTCTGGTATTGGTAGGTTTGATTATTTATGTTCTCATGTGGCTCGTCTCTTCATCAGTAGGACTGGGAAGGACTATGCCTTTACGTCTAATCGTCGTTCAAATATGGTAGCATAGATGGCATTTGCGGAGTTCTTTTCTCCGGGTGGGATTTCATCGCCTTTCCTGTCCTTTGGAATATTGAAGTGCTAGAGCAGGGTCTCGAATATGCCTCCAAACCATATTAAGTGACTTTGTTGAATTTGCGTATGCCAAGTCAACGTTAGTCATACCGAGCCACACGAATCTCATTGGGCTAATCGTAGATTTGCAAAAACAAAAGGCCGGACAAGACTTCTGTTTGTATGCTTGTGGCAAGGGAGAGCAGTTATAGCCGTAAATGTTGGTACTTGAGTTAAATCCGCATGTCCGTAATCCGATAACCCCATTGGGCCTGTCCAAGTCCACATTAACCCCATCTCAAATCTCAAACCCCATTAGACTTGCCGTAAAACCGACGTGAAGAAGTATTTATAAGAAACCAGATAACCTTCAGTCAAGCAGCAACCCCACTCCAATTTTTACACCTACTTCAACTCTATTAGCTGTTACGAAATGCCTCTCTCACTCGCCCCTCCGACCTCTATTGCCGGGAAACCAATTGGTACAATTGGGTATGGAATGATGGGTAGGTTATAGTTAATACGCTTGAGGTATTTTAGCTGACGCAATCAGGTCTCACTCTCTGGGGAACAATCTCCCATGAAGATGCCATAAAGCCTATGAAGGCCGCTCTTGAAAACGGTGCCAACTTCTGGAATGCTGTTGGTACCCCCGAGTTCTCCTGACAACAATGGTTCATGTACTCACACCGACCCAGGGAACTTTATACGGGTCACCCCACGCGAACTCTCTCCATCTTCTAAAATATTATTTTGACATCTATCCCAAAGATGCGTCTCGCGTGGTTCTCAGCGTGAAAGGTGCCTACGATGGCTCAACCGGAACACCTCATTGCACACCTGCAGACATTCGTGCCTCAGTCGACGAATGTCTTAGCATCCTCGCTGGCACAAAGACAATCGACCTCTTCGAGTGTGCACGAGTTGACCCCAATGTCTCAATCGAAGAGACCGTCTCCACACTCGCAACCCTCATCAAGGAAGGAAAAATTGGTTCCTACGGACTCAGCGAAGTGAACGCAGCTACGATTCGTCGTGCAAATGCTATTCTCAAACCCGCTGCCGTGGAGGTAGAACTCAGTCTATTCTCGCGCGATGTGCTCGAAAAGGGTGGGGTAGCAGATACATGTCGTGAGCTGGAGATTCCCCTCATCGCTTACAGTCCACTTGACCGAGGCTGGTTGACTGGACAACTGAAGACAATAAGCGATCTTGCTCCGGATGATCCCAGGCTCAAGTTCGGATATCCTCGTTTCCAGCCTGGTGCATTCGAAAAGAACGCCAAGCTCGCCGAGGGGGTTGCGGAATTAGCGAAGAAAAAGGGCGTTACAAGTCCTCAAGTTGCGCTGGCGTGGGTAAAGCAGCAAGGTGCTTTGCCACTTCCCGGTGCAACCAAGGTGGAGAGAGTCGAGGAGAATACAAAATTGATTACTCTTACCGAAGCGGAAACTGAGGAGCTTCAGAAGCAATTGGATGGTATGGAAGTTGCGGGGCATCGATACCCGGAGCATTTTCAAGCGCACCTCAATATGTAAATAAGGCATTGCCTTTTTGGAATTAGGTTCATGTTCATGTATATGTGGCATACAAATCATGTTTTCTAGTTTTGTTCCTGAATTCTGGAACGAGTTCGCGTACTCATTGTCGTTCATTGTTATCCAAGTAAAATCATTACAATAGGGGAGCCTGCGTGTGATATTTTTAATTGAATTAATTCAGTTCAGTTCCTCTTCTTTTGCAACTACTGAGTGACGATGAACCCGAAAAAGCTTCCATCCAAATCTCGCTTAATTCAACAGTTATCAGAGGAAACAAATCCACAGGGGATAAAGACAGGTGACATAAGCTCGTCATATTGACACTTTCCACAGTTCAAGATCTTGGCATTGTGTAAACCTTTTAATTCCTGGGCTCAAACAATATTGTGCAGACTCCGCACATATTTAGGTTCTGTTTAGTCAGGTATTAAGCGTGTCGGTCTCTCTTGTGGCTTAGTTGGATTAGGGATAGATTTCTTGAACTCGATCAGGATTTAAGACTCCTCCCAATCTCTCATATTCTCTTCAAAATAATCCACACACCCCACCACATCACTCAACCACATGGGCATCACCCATCGCTCATCATTTCAGGGTAGCATAAACAGCTCTCGCTTCGGCCCTAACAGCATCCTCAGAGACTTGGTGCGTTGACTTGGTCTCCCCACTCCCTACAGTAGTGCCACCACGCCCTCCATCACGGCAATTCTCACACTTGACTAAACAGGCTCCTGGGTTGTCTGGGCCCGAGCTTGTTGGAGGAGGTAATTTTCCTTCCGATTTTGGAACTTCCTTGCTTGGAGTTCCTATTTTATCAGACACATTAGAAGATTGATTTGATGCTTTCTGCGATTGCTCACGAGGTGATGAGATTTCTGAAGATGGAGTCATTTTGTCGCAATTGGAGTCGTTTTTTGGAAATAATTGAATTTTGAAGATGTCTGGTAGAGCGTCGATTGAAGAGAGGAATGGTTGAGTTTTCTTTGTCGAAGAGAAAGGCGGGCATTATATAGGGGTTTGTAGTAAGTGGAACTCTAGAAAACTTTGGTATGACCTGGTTAAAATTAAAACTTGCTTGTCCAGCCAAATTTACTAGTCATCTGAACACAGCTCTGGACTCAAACAACACATAGTACGCCACCCACCCAAATCATCCCGTGACACTATAAATGAGCGTTTGAATCAATGCCACCAAACAAATGACGAGATGTAAAACGTACAGACAAGCCATATGATGATTTGCTCATCAGTCTTAACAGTCTTACGACAAGCACGTATTTGTGAAGTTGACAAGCAGTTGAGGTAGCTTACAGCAAACTATCGACCTCGCATCTTTTTCCGATACAACTTGACACCTTCTGATTACCTAGTACTCTGGAGAGAAACCCGAAATGCGACGAAGATAGTTTGAAGAGGAGGTTACTCCAATTTCACAACGGGAGCATTGACTCAGAAAGGGCGTAAAAGAAAACAGCAGTCTTTGTTCTTGAATGACAACCTGATGATCCTGGTGCAATTTGTAAAAATACAAAAGTGGTTTCACTCCTAATTCTCAACACCCTAGGATTTTTGCCATAGCAATATTACATAAAACTTGAAACCCAAATAAGCGGACTAGCCAACTAAGACAGACAAAGAATTGATTGTCCGCATCTTTTCGTTCATGCATCGGCTGAGTTACTTGGGTTCCCGAATTCATCCCAGCACTCAAGCGGTAACGTATAGGGAGTAGCTAAATGGTTGCTTTTGGGGTTGTACTCGAAGATGCCAAAACCATATCGACCATAGCCCCAACATGCTGCTCCAGTAGCAACAGACTTCACTCTCCTGACCATGGAACATTCCTTACTACATCGCACTCGATGGAGCACTGCTGACTCTTCTACCCCCTCACTTACGAGCACCTCTACCATGGAATCTAACCGGTAAGACTTGGCAGAAGCCATTGCCCATCCTCCACTTTCTGGTGTATCAAGCGCCGCCCCTTTCAGTCGTAAATATCTAAAAATAGTCATGTTCTCTTGCTTGACTGCCAAAGCAATTGGGGGAGGCGTTCCAAAATCCACATGAGCACCACTTTCAATAAGTGTGCACACAATATCGTAGCAACCCGCGTTGACGGCTCTCATCAACGGTGTGTCTTCAGAATCAAACAAATTTGGATCCGCACCATGTTCAAGCAGAAGTTTGACCGCAGCTTCACTTCTGCTGGAAGCCTTCTTGAGTGAGTGATGCAAAGCTTTTCGAAGCAACTCGTCAGCTAAGGTACTGCTCATGGGGTCGTAATGATATGTCGGAACGCCAGTACCTCTAGTCCTGCGCCACTGGAGGTCTCCCATCAATGCAACGCTACTCACTGAAGATATTTGGTTGAGAAAGTATTTCAGCAGTTCTGGGCGGCGATTTCGAATGGCATAGTTAACACGCTTTTGGAAGTCCTCATGAAACTCCGAGGCGTCTATATTGAAAGCCGACATCAGCTTTTGTATTCCACTTTGATAATCTTCTGGGGTAATGGCATTCCACATCGCGATTTTGCATTTCCTTCGGTTGTCATTCCATGTAAGCTTATTGATTGAACTTCTGAGTGACGTGGTTGTAAACAGATTCAACATGTAGTTGAACATTTGAGAGCTACCCCCAAGTCCAGCCCCCCGAAAAGACATCGCGATGAGAGCTTGTTCATAGGCCGTGTCATCAGGATCAATGCTGCGAATTGAAAAAAGGTACTGGAAAATCTCGGAATGCCCAAGATAAGAAGTCATTCTGAGACGATTCATCTCTCCGCTGCCACGATAGCGAAGTACCCTATTTTCAAGTAACTGCTTGACGACAGGTAGAAGATTCAGAAAACAAGCGGCATCCAAGACGGCTGCATCGAAATTGTCTTCGCTTCTCGTCGTTTCTTGGACTCCATTGATAATTTCGTCATCGGTGAAAATCAAGTTGAAATGTAGACAGCTATAGCAGAGCCGTCTCATGTAGGATTCAAATGTAACGTGATCTAATCCTCCTGTGAGTTCGCAGATGCGTTGGGTGACACGTCGAATCTGGAAACCGGGTGAAGCTGGGTCATCCTCCGGGAAATTTCGAGGATTTCCATAAAGCTCAAGAAAAAAAGAGCACATTGCAATATCTCGTTCACGCTTCTTGTTCTTTCCGTTGAACCAGAATATAGACCAATGGTATTCGACAACGTATTTATCGAGCTTTGTAAGGATTCGAGAACGGAAGATGGCCTCGTTTGTCTGATGGCAGAACCCTTCTAATGGAAATGCACGTCAGTACATAAATACGAAATTTGAAGACCAAAAGCTCTCACTGCTCACGAATCTCAACCTCATTGCACGCTTCAAAGTTCGTGCGCGGATCGAGAAGTCGAAGACTGTTTCCACAATCTGCCATGGGTAGTCCAGAAAACGCAGGGTGGCGTTGCTACTGGCCATATTGAAGACTTGGTCACTTTCCCCAGAAAGGTGAGAGTTTTCCGCTGAAAGCTGGCCATCAGAGGTTGCTCAGGTGTATTTGAATTTGTGGATCGAAGTTGAGCGCTACCTATTGTTTGAACTCTGGAGGTAACGAGAAGTTCTTCAATGGAGATGCTGGGTAGCTGAAGTGGAAGAGTGGAAGAATTGAAGCTTTCCAGGGTGTCACTAAAGTGCAGGCGAGATAGATGGTGGCATAGATACGTTGTTGGGGCAGGAGCTACATACAAATGCGGCCCTGTTGAAATACCACGTGCCATCCCCAAAATCTGAGTTATGAAGGGGTATAGAGACTCGGAATTTCAAAGGAACCTTTCATTCTTGGAACAGGTTACTTCTGACTCGTTTGTGTGTAGCCAGAGACCAGTTGTTTTGGTGAAGTCACATGTCGCGTACTCATAGCCAGGTCCAAACCCCACCTCAGTCTGTGTATCATAACAGGCTTGAACCGAATGATTCAATTCCTGAAATCAAGTCAAACTGACACTAGTAATCCTATTATTCAAATAAACGGAGATTTTCACGAGGCTAGCATTATTCTTTGGCAACCTGGAAGAGATACTCGGTGAAGTTTTACCTACTAATTTCACAAACTCCCTCGAACACTCAACCTTCCCACTTCAACCCAACGGGTACTCAAGTATGGCAAGCTCAAAATCGAAAAGTTAGACCCTACTATCCTCTCACGTAAAGGGTATAACAACTAAACTTTTCTCTCCGAAAATGAATACCCTATCCATCAAATATAACTCTTCAAAATGCTCCCACCCCAACGACACAGCCCTCAAATTTTAACATTCCACTTCCACTTATACTCCAAGCAAGCCCACCTAGCCATCAAAAAGCTTCCCAAACCCAAAACCATGACCCCCGCAAAGAAAGCCACGAAAGCAGTAGGCCCAATTTTAGGGAGTAATTCCCCACCGATGGGGATACAAACCATCGTCCTATGATCATCAAAATTAGCTTTCATATCTCTTCACGTATTCAAACATCAGGAGAGATGAGTAATCAGGAAACAAGCGAGAAGAGAGAGCAGTAAATAAAAAAACAAGCGAGAGAAGAAAAGAATAAACCCACGCAAAAGCAACAACCGAATAACTAGTCCCATAATAAGCCCCATACTCATCCGCCCCACAAAGCTGCCCCAAACACACCGGAGCCATAGAAATTATACTCCCACTACCAAAACCAAAAAGTGGGGCGAAGATGTAAAACTGCACTATACTCTCTCGTTTAACGGGTAACCATAGAACCAGTATCGTCAAGATCGAGAGAAGGAGTGTGAGGATCATAGTATTGTATCGCCCGATTTTATCTGATATCCAACCCGAGAAGGACCGTCCGAATGCTGAGCCGGCGTTGAGGATCGCTATTATGTTGAATGCTGTTTGCGGGGAGAAACCGCGGGAGGTGGAGTAGGTGGGGAGGAGACCTAGGGCGCCGAAGAGGACGAATTCGAAACCTAGACATATCACATTAGCATCACCTCTCAAAATTCCTTTGACAATCCCAAATCCCCCGAGAGAGGAGCGGCAAAAGGGCGGGAAAGAGAACTAACAAGCAACCCCAACAGTCGCCCACCCAAACCTCGCATCCAAAAAACACCTCAAATCCACCGCCCCTCCACCCCTCTTCCTTGGCAAGCGTCCTCGAATACACAAATTCCCAATCACCATCTCGCCCGCTACAATGCTAGCAACGACTCTCGTAGCAACCTTCCATCCATAGGGTCCGAGGGTAGCTTTTAGAACGAGTGGGAAGAGAATACCACCCACAGACGACCCAACAAATGCAATTCCCGACGCCATTCCTCGGCGTCGTTCGAACCACTGCGTTGCTGTTAGTATATCAAATGACTTTGAGCGCATGAGTAATGAGGAGGGAGAGGGAAGAAAAGAAACACACATGAGCAACAACCGCCAAAGCGGTAGTAGTAAGACAAGCACCCGAAACCCCACCAAGAACCCCGTAGACGAGCATGAAATGCCAGTATTTCGTGCACTCAGCTAGGAGAAAGAGAGAGATGACGTAAACTATACTCCCAAAAAGAAGCAGGTAGCGCGGTCCATAGCTATCAAAGAGAGGTCCTATTTGGACTCCCAAGAAGAGGTTAAGGAAGACTGTCGATGATTAGTATCTTTCGACTCTGAGAACCGCCCTTTCGATACAATTAAGAAGCGAGGAGAGTCCAATTCCTGCTTCAATACTTGTCACCCCCCAATCCCAAACACAAACAACCACTGACAACACGCCAACAAATCGACTCGAAAAAAAAAGGAATAACGTACTGTTAACAGCAGCAACCCATCCAACATCCCTCCCCGTATAGGCTTTGAGTTGGTTCTCCTGCCAATAACTTTGAAAAAGCCCCACAGAACTAATCAACCCAAATGTCCCGGATATAATGAAGAAACTCCCACAGATAACAGACCATGCTCTCGTTCCTCCCTGTTTATTGTGTTAGTTTCCTTTCTTTCCTGACTTGGGGGAAAGTTTGAGAAGCAAGAAAGATGAGGTGTGAAGAGAGGGCTGATATGAGAGATGTGAGGTGTAATGAGATGAGATGGAATATTGTCATGAGAAGACCCGAATCAGATAGATAAAACAAATATTTGAGCAAATATCAGGACACGAATGAACAATCCATCAAAACCAGGAAACAAAAAAACCTCAACAAACTTGAGTATCCCCACGAAAAGAGATGAAAACCAAAATAAGACTCTCACCTCAGGAAAAGTAAAATCAGCCCTCAACATCGTCTCCGTAACCCGTAACCCTCCCCCCAACTCAGGCTCCAGCACTGGGCCATCAGTCGCAGTCGCAGAAGCAGAAGCAGAATTAGATTTCCGCGATATCGTAGTCTGAAGGTGCGAGTGAGGACGTTGAAGAGTGGGGGCCGGCAGACTCTCAAGTTCCATCGACGACATCTCTACCAACTTACCTACCCCTTTTCAATAAAATAATTCTATTCTGTCTCTCGGAACGAAGGGTCCAATTCCAAAAATACACTCAAACGCAAGAATAAAAGGAGGTTCAATGAGATGAAATGTATATATCTCTGACTCACGAGCCCCAAACTCCACACCGGTATTCAATCCCGATATACGGACATCAACGAATCTTGAGCTAGTGAGCTAGTCAATTAGCTTCCCCCATCTCCCCATCTCACTGACCCATCTCACGCACCCAGTTCATGCACCTGCATTAGCTAACCAGCTAACGCGGAGACTTAATATAAACAAATCATATCAGGAAATTCAACCCCTAACCCCGCGCACCTTAAGGTTATTCCAACGACTGATGGTAAAAAAGACTCCTTGTTGGTGAGGGAACAAAACTCCGTACTTACGGGATTGCAATCCGGACTTTGAGTTGCGAACGAAAATTCTTCGGAAACTTTGCCCACCATTGGCATGCAGATTGAGAGGACCTAGAAAGTAGTCGAGGATGAGGAGTAGATATACCGATGGCGCTGGCCACGTTCTCTGGAAACCCAAATGTTGTACTGATTCGAAAAGAAAGAAAAATGTCACTGGATCCCTCCTCGGTCCACGAAGAAGAGCGGAAATGTGGTGGTGGTGCATCACCAGTCATATCTTTTCATTTCTGCCCACCAATTTCTCATCTATACTTTCTGGTATCATACGTATCATGACGATGCCTCTTCGGCTTTTACTTCAGGTTTCTTCTCTTCTAGTGAAGGCATAGAAATCGGTCCACCAGGCGAGTCCGGAAACCTTGCCGTCAAAACCTCAACTCCATCTGCAGTAACTAACAAAGTATGTTCTACAAATCATTAGTAAGTCCCTAAACCTCCCAAGGCGAAAGTAAACATACCAAACTGCGCAGTCATCTTTCCATCTTGGGTAACACTGGTCCAATCATCCGGCCAAGTCTTATCCCTATAAGTTCCCAACGCGATCATGGGTTCAATAGTAAAACACATTCCCTCCTTCGCTGCTCCCACCGCCTTGTTCTTGGCATAATGGGGGATACTAGGTGAGCAATGGAACATGCTGTTAATACCATGCCCACAGTATGTTCGAATGACACTACATTTTTTCGACTTCGCATGCTTCTCAATGACATTTCCGTATTCTCGGAACAATCCACCTGGTTTCACCAGCTTGATCGCTAAATCTAAGGATTCTCGAGCGGCCTCGACGACTCGGACTGCATCTGGGTTTGCCTTTGCTTTGTCTCCGATATAATATGTTTCGTTTAGATCTCCGTGGAAACCACCGTGGTATAAGGTTACGTCGATGTTGAGGATATCGCCGTCTACTAAGACTCGCTGATCCGGAATGCCGTGGCAGATTACTTCGTTAACTGATGTGCAAACGGATTTTGGGAAATGCCCGTAGTTGAGGGGAGATGGGTAGGACTGTTTTTATCAGCAGGGGAGTTCCGGAAATTATATGTGCGACTTTACTTCTCTCTCCAGACAAGCCTTGTGTACGATTTCGTCGATATAATCGGTCGTCACACCTGGGACGGCGGCTCTGGCAGCAATGTCTAAGACTTCTCTTGCTAACCGGCAGACCTTTCGCATACCCTCCTGCTTCTTCTTATCTAGAATTTCAATCTTGGTTCGTCCAACAAAAGTATTTTCGCTGGTGGGGTATCCATCGTCCCAGTACTCGGGGTGTGGTATCGACTTTGGTACTTTGCGTCTCTCGGAGAGAGGGTAGACGGGACGTAATGCGCCAGTATATGGGAAGGTGGGGAAGGGGTTGTAGTGCCCGGTATCTGGATCAGGTTCAGAAACAACTTTGGGAGTAAAAATATTGCTGAGGAAGCTACTTTGTTTATGGGCGGCCTTGTGTGTGGACTGGAGGAGGAGAGGTTGGTCAGAGATTTGCGCGCGAATTGATATATGTGTGAGGAATAGGAAGACATACCCAATTTCTCTTGAAGCAATCTTGGGAACAGAAGTAGCTCTCCTTCATTCCTAACTTTAGACAGGTTGGACATTGTAGGGTGCCCGCGTCTTGGTCGCAATCGTTACCAGAACATTTCCTTTTCGCGGCGGGAGTTTCGGTTGCGCTCATGATGGGGGTAGGTAGAGAAGGTAGAGATAGGTGTGTTTTTGAAGAATTCTACTACCTGGGTAGTCTAGGGGAAAGTGGAGGTTGAAGATGTTCTCTGAGAAGATTCGGTGGTTTGCAGCCTGCCTCTGGAATTTTTGGCCTTGGTGGGGTGAATTGTGAAGGGCGTGAATTTGATTTGCGCAGGAGCTTGCGTGTCGCTAGCAATTAGCTAATGTTTGAAGGGGTGTGGCTCTAGTAGCGACGCAAGCAGACCGGGCCGATGCTCCGAGTCTCAAACAGACGGGCGAGACGGGAAGACTTCTTCAACCAAGACTTCTCTCTCTGAGGATTACAAACCTCTCTTCCATTTTACCCTCTCCAACTCATTTCGCCTCCAAGATGGCTCAGGACAACAAGAAGCAGAAGCAAAAGACGGTTGTCATTGGTGCCGGTCCAGTTGGAGCTTTAGCCGCTCTGTATGCAGCACAACGAGGTCACGATGTTGAAATTTACGAACTGAGAAGTGGTACGTCGCACATTACACAGCCTTTGCTTCACATGGGGTTTTCCTTCCATTCGAAACTCCTTCCTCAGTTCGGCTTCCTTTTCTCAGCTTCAAAAGTATTTCACCAAGTTTCAAAACTATGAGAGGAGCTACGTAAAGTGACTACGGTATATCTACGGATGAATGGCTTGTGAGCAAACGGAGGCAATGAGAAGTCTCTCCGAAGCTATGTCGAAAAAGAAATAAATATTCGCATCTTTCGGAATATTCTCACTACTTCCAACCTGTTTTCTATTTCAACGAGGTTGCCCTGTGTGGCAATCTCTACCTTTCAAATCTCATAAATCCCCTTCCTTGTACAAACAAGCTTATGAATCATGATCTGACACACAATAGACCTCCGAGATCCAAGTACCATTCCACTCAACTTTACCAAATCCATAAATTTGGCTCTTTCGGAAAGAGGCATCAATGCCATGCGACAATCTGGAAGACCTGAGATTCTTGACAAAATCTTCAGTGAAACTATTCCCATGTATGGCCGCATGATCCATGGCAAGAAAGATTCCGGAGAACTATACCAACAATCACAGGCTTATGATGTCCACGGAAGGGTGATCATCTTCATTTTCTCTTGACTTTTGGTTGCATTCGAGTACTAACGTTATTTCAGGCCATCTACGCAGTCGACCGAGGCGGACTGAATGCTGCCCTCCTCGACGAACTCGACGCCCTACCAAACGTTAAATTGATTTTTGATCACAAATTAACGGGAGCTGATTTCAAAAAGCGCAAAGCCTGGTTCGAAGTCATCGGCAGCACAACAATGCCCAACACCGGTCGAAACCGAGAAATCGAAATCGACTTTGACCTCATGATTGGCGCGGATGGAGCTCATTCTGCAGCACGCTATCACATGATGAAGTATTCCCGGATGGATTACGAGCAGGAATACATCGATACTTTGTGGTGCGAGTTTCAGATCCCGGCCCAGGAGGTACAGGCTGGTGCCAATAAGGAGGGGAGATTCAGGATTTCGGAGAATCATTTGCATATTTGGCCCGGGAAGGATTTTATGTTTATTGCTATTCCGAGTTTTGTGAGTAAGGTGCTACTTGATTTTCTGACTTGCTAACATTATCATAGGATGGATCATTTACTTGTACGCTGTTCATGCCCTCTTCAAATTTCGATAGACTAGAAGCAGACCCCACCCAAGTCCCCCAATTCTTCGACGACAACTTCCCCGGCGTGACGACCCTCATCACACCCTCAAACCTAATATCATCATTCAACGAGAACCCACATCTCCCACTAATAAACATCAAATGCCAACCCCACCACTTCACCGACTCCATCGTCATCGTCGGCGACGCAGCCCACGCCATGGTCCCCTTCTACGGCCAAGGAATGAATGCCGGACTCGAAGATATCCGCATCCTATTCTCCTTCTTCGATAAACACGCATCCCGTCGACAAGCCCTCAACGAATATTCCGAGTATCGAAAAGCAGATGCTCATGTGATTAATGATCTAGCGCTTCAAAATTACGTCGAGATGAGAGCAAGTGTTGTTTCTCCGCTCTATGGGGCGAGGAAGTGGTTAGAGGAGACTTTGAGTGTGCATGTTCCGAGTCTGGGATGGCAGACTAAGTATTCGAGGGTGAGTTTTGGGAATGAGCGGTATAGTGAGGTTATAAGGAAGAGTGAACGGCAGGGACGGGTGATTGCTGTTGCGTTGGTGGGGTTGGTTTCCAGTCCTTTTGTTTTGGGTATTGGGCTGGTTTTGTATCGGACGAGGAGATTGTTTCATTTACCTAAGTGGTTAAGTTCTTAGATTTGGATGGCGCATTTGTATTATAAGTGAGATGTTTAGATCTTTCATGCAATATACTTTCACTCTGCACTGTCTGCGCGGTATCAAAGGTTAGGTATAAGGGACTAGTGGATTAGGTTGGGTGCGATTTTATGATGGTGAGTTTGTTGCTTGTGTGATGAGGGTTTATGAAGTTGGGTGGGTGGTTTTTAGAACTGTTGCTTTGTTTCGGAGTTTTCTTTTTTTTTGGTTTGTAGGATTTTTCTTTATATTAGCTTTTTGGCTTAGACTTTTTTGTGAAAGACATTTAATATTCCTTAGAATGGGTGAGGTAATAATATTACTCGAGAATCAAGACCTCCTATAACATTAACTACATTTTGTTACTTCTTAAATTTATTTGTTTGTTAGTATTATATAATCTACTTATTAAAGATACTTTATCACCTTTCTTACCTCTTTTCGCCATATAACATCTTTACTTCAAAACAGCTTTTGAGCTATTATTGGACTCATGAGTTTCCAACAAATTAACAATCGTACTTAAAGTCACGTGGTAATACAGCAAAGCTTGGTGACATTGGCCTCCCGCCTACATTTTCTTTGATATTGTTACCTTTATTTCGTTTCTAGAATTTAATCAGGAGAGCTTCTATCATTCTATCCTTGGAGAAGTGAGATTTTGATACTTGACAAGGTTATACTTGTCACGGGGTGAGAGACGAGACCTGTGAGGCCTTGCAGAAACTCGTCTTTGACCTCCTCTCTCCACCATTCTTCGATCTTCCTCTCTCGTCTCTACTCTACTCATATATTGCTAGTTCTGTCAGGAGAATATATTCCTTGGCCTACATCATTGTACCCGGCGGGGCACCACGAATGCAGTCGCGATGAAATTCTTACCTGTCTCTTCCTCGACCACCTAGACCACCTTGACCACCTTGACCAACTTTGCCCCGTAGCACAGAAGATTTTATATTACGATCCGAATCCCCTCGACGGGACATGGTGTCCATCGATGAGCGGCGACTGGTCTCTTTTCTCCTTTTCCTCCCATCTCCTCAAATTCCCCGAGGATGTCCCAAGCTAGCTAGTGGAGTCGGTAGTTGACCGATTCGGGGTGTCCCCAGCAGCCAGCAGGAGACCTCAGACCTGGAGATGGTAAAACCGGATTGAGGCCCAGTTGCCCAAAATCTGATTTGCCAGGGAATTCATGAAATCCATCAAGTCAATTTCTTCAAATCAGTTGTGTAGCAAGTGCTTCTACTTCTTCTACTTCTTCTGCTTTTGCTTCTTCTTCTTCTGCTTCTACCTCTCCCCTAATTCTTGTTTTTGTTCAGCTCGTCTGCTGGTCTAGTCGTCGTTCTCCGTGGAAACTGGAAGTCATCGGGTCACTGCTCACTAGATGCTTTTCAGGCGTTGACTCGCGTTAACCTACTCACCTACTCACCTTGGGCCTCGAATTCTTTTGCCTCTCTGTCCTGTCCACCAAACTCCCAACTCCTTTTCCTACTCGTGCTGCAAGGAGAGAGAGTTCGCTTCGAGGTGTGCAGTACATATTATCACTCTTCTTTTCTACTAAATTTCCCACTCTTTATCCCTATTTCTTGTCATTTTCCGACTACACCGTCGCCAGATTCTCGCAATCCCGAGAGAAATACCGGCGACTTCCAGTTGGGCAACGGTGTTAATAAGCACAACAGTTTTATCCACCAAGATGAATCGGACTGGGGGGGAAGGAAGGGTCTACGAAAGCATACCCGCAGACGAGATATCGAAATCCGAGCCTCAAGTCACCACAAATGCCATCGATCCCCTCCGCCAGTCAACCTCCGGAAATGTGGGACTTCACGCCATAGGGCTGGTGGAATGCCTCGACGGCGACGAACGACCGATATTTATCCTCGATTTGAAATCCCACCCGGCCTCAAGAACAATACCGGTATATCAAAATGCGAGTTTGCAGACACTCGATATGGTCGGGGTGGCAGTTTCCCAGGGTACACGGGCGGAGGAACATAAAAATTCAGTCGCGGATTCCACACAGACGCGTTTATTGCTCGATTGGGCGTTGTCGAAACCAGAATTGGTAAATCTACCTCCGTCACTGCATTGGGGCATGCGATGGACGGCAAGGACTGTGAGAAATAGATGGAGGATAGTGGTTGGGGAGGTGGCAAGTCTTCCAGGAGAGGGAACACATCCCCCTCCTTCTTTCGCTGCGACGGAACGAGGGCGCTCGGGACAGAGGATAAACAATTTACAACGGCCGAGGAGACCATCAATACCTAGTCCTTCAAAGACGCACAATACTCTAGAGAAACAACTGGCTGCATTTAGATTGGTGAGAGAGGATACTTTGACGACCTTTCCTTCGCAAAGAGATACAGGACATGGGAAAGATATCGACGTACAGATTCCATCCACACTCAAAATTTCAGACACTCTGAGTGCTTTTGATGTTACCCGACCGCATCCGGATATGAAGGTCTCCAGTCACATATCCTCTTTCCAGAATTTTGATTGGGCGGCTACCGAATTGGGGCCTATGAGTTCTTGGTCCTTGGAACTTCGACGGATGTGTAATTTAGTAATGTGTGATCCCCGGCCCGCTGCTTTGTATTGGGGTCCTAGTAAGACGATAATGTACAATGACAATTATGTGCATGTTACGGGAAAGAAGCACCCTGGTATTATGGGGAAAACATTCGCCGAGGCCTGGGCAGAAGTCGCTGCCGATTTTGAAGAGCCGTTTGCAAAGGCATATGAAAGTGGTCACTCTTTCGCTATTGAGGATGCGAGATTTTACATCAATCGAAATGGTTACCTAGAAGAAACTTATTACACGGTTTCTATTATCCCTCTTCTTATTACGGAAGGGCAAATTGCCTTGTAGGTTCTCTCTTAGGCTTTGATTTCTTTTACAAAGCTGTCTACTAATATCTCGATAACAAGTTATAACCCAGTTTTCGATACCACACGTCAAGTTATAACAGACAGAAGAATGGCTTTTCTTCTACTTTTAAGTCAATATATTTCTTCATCGCGGGAACCCAAGGACTTCTGGCAACAGTTGATAAGGTGTTTACAAATCGATCACAAGGATCTTCCGTTTGCCCTCCTGTATTCAGCAGGTTGGGACGTCAACGAAACTCTCTCCGAGTCATCTGAACAGAGCCATACGATGAAGAACTGGGTTCTAGAAGGCCTCGTCCGAGTCGACGAAACCACTAATCCAGAAACCACCCCCAAGAAAACTGCCACCGAATCCAGTGCTTCGCCCGAAACTTACTTCACAGAAGCCGCCCTCCACGGAACAACAAATAAACCAGAAACCACTGCCCCCATCCCCCACCGCTTCACAGCCGAAGAATCCATGGAGGATTTCCTCCCCAACTTCTCGGAGATGGTGCGCGCTGACACGCCTACGCTTCTCTCTATTGAGGATGGCACATTCCCTGCTTCGTTGGCGAAACATCTCAATCATCCGGATAAAGATGTGCATTATAAGGCTGCTGTCTTCTTACCTATTAAATCCACGGGGGATTCTACGATGGGCTTCTTGATTCTTGGGGTTAATCCTTGGAAGGCTTATGATGATGATTATAAGGGGTTTATTGAGTTGTTGAGTCGGCAGTTGGCTAGCAGTATGGCCGTAAGTTTTATTTTCTCTCCTCTATCTCTGTTGGGAGAGTATGGGGGTCGTCAATTTGTGAGGGGGTTGTGGGTGGTTATGAAAGGATTTTTTGCGAATCCCTCCAAGGTGAAAGTGGATGATTTTGGTGCTAATTGTATGTGGTGGTAGGCTGCGTTACTTTTTGAAGATGAGATTAGGAGGGGACGCATGGTGGCGGAGCAGGCGGATCGGGATAGGTATCATCTTTCTACTAAACTGGCCATTCAGACGCAGGTTGCTAGTCAGACGGAAAATCGGTTTAGGAGTACGTAATTTTTTTCTTCCCCCTTTTTCATTCCATCTCATTCATTCGCTTAATTTGGCGTGCCTGTGGTGTCTATTACACCCTGTACTTGGCATTCCCCAACTTTGTGCCACTTCCTATGGTCATCTATCTGGTTTCTAATCCTTCATTTCAGACATGGCGGACTTATCTCCAGCTGGCCAGTTCCACATCAGTCCGTCTGGTGTTCTGGTTTACGCGAATAATGAGTATTACCGTTTAACAGGCCACCCGCGCAACGTCTTCCACGCGATGTCCTGGTACGACGTCCTCCTCGAAGAAGACCACGAATTAATGGATCTCCACTGGGGTAAACTTCTCAGTGGGGAAGCAACGACTTTTGAGATTCGATTGAAGCATCGATTTGAAGTTGAGGAGGTTGTGGGAGGGGAGAAGGTCCAGGGGTTCACGTGGATTATCGCGGCTGCTTATGCGGAGAAGAATGCGAGGGGGGAAGTGGTGGGGATTTTAGGGTGTCTTACGGATATCTCGAGGCAGAAGTGGGCGGAGGGTTTTCAGAATCGGAGGATGTTGGAGGCGGTTGAGTTGAAGAAGCAGCAGGAGAATTTTATTGACATGACTTCTCAGTTTGTTTTCCCCCTTTTTTACTGTGGACGATTGGAAGGAATTTTAGGGAGGATGCTAACTTTTTTGGTTTAGTGAGATGAGGAATCCTCTATCGGCAATCATACAGTGCGCGGATTGGATATGCAATTTATCCGAGTTTGATGCTGGAACTAACGATGTTACCGTCCCCAGAGAGGTTATTGATTCTTATGCTGATGCTGCTCAAACCATTCTTCTCTGCGCACAACATCAAAAACGCATTATCGATGATATATTGACCCTCTCCAAACTGGACTCGGACTGTTTATTCATCACACCCGTCGAAGTGCAACCCCTTGTCGTCATCCAGAATGCGGTCCGCATGTTCGATGGGGAATTGCAAAAATGCGATGTTGAGTTACGGGTTAGGGTTGAAGAGAGTTATAAGGAGCTGGCCGTGGATTGGGTGACGCTTGATCCTAGTCGATTGCTGCAGGTCTTTATTAATCTGATCACCAATGCTATTAAATTTACGCAGACGGAGGAGAAGAGGAAGATACAAGTTTTCCTCGGCGCGAGCACACAGAGACCGGAGAGTCAAACTGGGGGCCTCCAGTACCTTGGTGCCCGACCAAGGGCAGGAAGCGTGAGGCATCATTCCTCCGAACGACTAGAGCACAAGAGTACGAAAGCCAGCCCTGAAAAGGAGGAAGTCATCACCTCCAACTCAAACGATAATGAGGAGGAATGGGTATACATCACTGTCGCGGTGCAAGACACCGGACGCGGTCTAGGCGAGGACGAAAAGAATCGTCTCTTCAAACGCTTCTCCCAAGCTTCGGTGCGTACACATGTGCAATATGGTGGCAATGGTCTCGGTCTCTTCATCTCCCGTCGCCTTACCGAATTACAAGGTGGCCAGATAGGTGTAGCGTCCGAATCTGGCGTGGGCAGTACCTTTGCCTTTTATGTCCACGCGAGGAGGTGTGTCGCGCCGGAAGCACCGTTGGGACTGAGTCGGACGGGTACACCAGTTGATTTGCGCGGGCAAACACCTTTGGAACGGGTTGCGAACGGAAATGCGAGGAACGAGGATGCAGAGATGGAGAAGGGGGAGAAGGAACCAAAACACATCTTAATCGTGGAGGATAATCTTGTTAATCAGAAGGTACTTTGTAAACAGCTCCGGAGCGTGGGATGTATAGTCTCAGTTGCGAATCATGGCTTGGAAGCATTATCATTCATAGAGGGCTCGAGATTCTGGGAACCGGATCTCCCGAAATCGGAATCTAGTACCTCGTTACCAACTAACCTTACGCCCTCTTTACTATCTACCACCACCACCTCCATCTCCTCCTCATCCTCTCCATCCAACACCCCAACAACAGCCACCAAACTAGACATCATCCTCATGGACCTCGAGATGCCCATCATGGACGGTCTCACGTGCGTCAAACGTATCCGGGAACTCCAACATCAGGGTCGCATCCGCGGACATATCCCCGTTATTGCGGTTACGGCGAATGCGAGGAGTGAGCAGATTGCTAGCGCGAGGGAGGAGGGGATGGATTTTGTGGTTACGAAACCGTTTCGGATTCCGGAGTTGATGAGGGGGATGGAGGGGGTGCTTGGTGGTGTGGTTGGTGAGCGGGATGGTTGGAAGGGGGGAGGGAAGGGAGGGAAGGGAGGGGATGGTGGGGAGAATGGGGATTTGGAGAGACCCGGGGTTGGGAGGGGGGTTACGGTTTGAGATTTTGATTTTGATTTTGGTGGTGGGAGTTGATGGGTGGGATTTACCTTTTGGGGGGTTCTTTTTATGGGGAATCTCGAGAAGAGTAGGGATTTGAAGGGCGTTCGATTTGGAAGGAGAGGTTGTCTCTCTCCTTCCCTGAACTGCGGAGGTTACGTCGATGGCGACCCGTCCCCTCGTTATCCCTTCTTTCTCTCGCTCTGAGTTAAGCGAGAGATTAGAGTCCCCGCGGCCTTTGTTATGGGACCTAAAGATTTCAGATCGGAAGAGGGTGAAGGAGAAGGGCAAAGAAGGGGGTGAGGGAATAGGACAAGGAAGGACTTGGTTCTCTCATATGGTGAGTGGAAGGATCTATACTCCATCTTTAGAAAGGAAGGAAGGAAGGACAGAAGGAAAGATGCTCCTGTGATGCGTCCACGGAGTTTGATCGGGAGTTTGGAGTAAATGGGCGTCGAGGCGAGGTACTAAGGAGTGATTCGAGGTACCGCCAAAATTCAGTTTATCCCGAAGTTCGTTGTCAAAGCGTCTACACCAAAATCAACCTTACAACGTCTGTGGGTAGTCGTGCACGGCGATTTTTTGTATGGTGCACTTTGACAAGGAGCTTCGGGATAACATGAATAAGTACGGTACTCTAATGAGGGAAATCTTTGGATTCCAATTTTGCGTGAGACAGCCAAGCCAGCTTTTTTGAGGAAGTTGTCGCTTGTGTTAAGCGAGGAAGTTTGAGTTTGTTCGAGGGGCGGGGGAGATGGGATGAAGGGAGATAGTTCTGAGAGCTTTTGGGCGTTGGGTGGATATGGGCATGGGCATGGGCATGGTCAGGGGCGTGGCCATATATCCATTATGGGTGGGGAATAAGGCGTTTTTTGGGGGGTTGTGGTGATGGGGAGTATTCTATAAGGGAGTTTCTTACTTCCGGGGTTTCTTTTTTTGAGGGCGGTGCATTGGGTTAGGTTTTTGGAATTGGGAATTGGATATTATTACCTCTACATTTTATATTATATACCATTCAGGAAGAGGATTCTGTGGGTCTATTATAGAGAGATAGACACCTCTATATAATTTTTATAATTACGAATATATCTTAGATTTAAGCTTTACGTTTCTATAATTAAATCGTAGCATGTGTCGGTAAATAGAGGCCGATTTTAACAACTACCTAGTAGATGTTAAGTTCGTACTTACCTATATAGCTCGTTGTTCTAAATTTTTAGGATAATTAGAGAGGATTATTCGAAATGTAGAGGTTAATATTCTTTAGAGAATTTAGTTTTATAAAAGAATTTTCTAAGAATAGTATACGCTATAACGTGGTTTATTAGCGAGTCGATTATATCACCGAGTCGATTACTAAAAATATATATAAAAAACGTCTATATAACTCTAGTAAAAGTCTATAATTCTTAATAAAAATTAAGAAAATTAAAAACTTTACTTTATTATATTATATATAAGTAATAGTAGAAATCTTAGATACTAACTAATTATAACTACTAACGTAGTTTATTAGTAAGTCGATTATATTATCGAGTCGATCACTTTAAAATCTATATATAACTATATACTTTAGGTATTTATATATAAAAATATCTGAAATTGAAACCTTAGTTTTATTACTATATAAAAAAGTAGTAATAAGAATTTTAGACACTTACTAATTATAATCGACGATTCGCTTAAAATTACCTTTATAATTATAATTGTTTTTTTATTTCTTTAATAACTAAGTAATTATAATTAGTAAGCGTCTAAAATTCTTAATACTACTTTTTAATATAGTAATAAAACTAAGGTTTTAATTTTAGATATTTTTATATATAAATATATAAAGTATATAGTTATATATAGACGTTTTTTATATAGATTTTAAAGTAATCGACTTAGTAATATAATCGACTTACTAATAAACTATATTAAGTTATTAAAGAAATAAAAAAAATTTAATAAATATAGAGGTAATTTTAAGCGAATCGTTAGTTATAACTAGAAAGTGTTCTAAAATTTTAAAATTACTTATTTATATAGTAGTAAAGTAAATTTTTTAATTTTATTAATTTTAATTAAGAATTATAGATTTTTACTAGAGTTATATAGACGTTTTTTATATATACTTTTAGTAATCGACTTAGTAATATAATTAACTCGCTAATAAACTATATTATATAAATAAGTAATTTTAAAATTTTAGAACACTTACTAGTTATAACTAACGATTCGCTTAAAATTACCTCTATATTTATTAAAAAATTATTTCTTTAATAACTTAGCGATTATAATTAGTTAGTATCTAAGATTTCTACTATTACTTATACTTAGGCTAGTATTTAATAAACGCTCTTTAGCTTATTACTACTTTTTTAGTACTAAAATAAAGTAATCACTACCTAAATATATACTTTTTACTTTATAATTATTTTATAACTATAATATTAAAATAGCTAAAAAACATAGAAAAATAAAGAGGTGTAAGGCGTATATAAATAAGACTTTATAGTATAAGGTCTCTATCTAGTAGTATACTTAAATTATTAGTAGAAGTAGACAGAATACTAATAAGTAAGAGTTACTTCTATAGGTAAAAAAAGATAAGGAATAGATATCTGTTTTAGAGATAGAGGTTAGAGATATTAGGAGGAGAGCTCGAGAGAATACTACTAGAACTTAGAATAGGAATATACGAGGCCAACGACTTTTAGTACCCTTTATTATTAAGAATCGGCCTTGTCCTAGACTACCACTTAAAGTTACCCCTGAGCTATAACGATAGATTATTTCTAAGGTTATAAGTATACGAGACGAACGCTAGAAGTTAAATATATTATACCTTTACAACCTAGGTCTTTAGAGTAACTAAGACCCTAGTAAGAACCTCTTAGAATCTTCCTTTTAATAAGTCTTATATAACGAAGGTTACTCCTTTATAAGAGAGGGATTTAAGCCTAAACTTACTCTAGTTCTTAGAGAACAATATGTTAAGTTAGCTAAACAACTCCTTAAGATAGACCTCTTCTAAGTAGTGTTTATAGATACTACTACCTTATGTATAGAACTTAATAATAGCCTGGATAGGTGTTAGTAGAAGTAGAAAGAGTACTACTATAAGGACGTTTAGATAGAGATAGTAAAGAGGTACTTGGATAGATAGTTCTTTAGTACTATCTGCCTAGGTTTTTGCTAAGGTCCTTACTATATATACGACCTGGAAATAATATAGGAAGTTAAGGATGTAGAGACGTATTTAGCTAAGGCTAACGTATAATAGTTACACTATATAGAGAGAGAGTTTAACCGGCTAGAGTAGGCTAAGGAAGACTACTAGGCTAGTAAAGAACGTAGAGTACCTAGAAGAGAGCTGAATTATATAACTTTCTATATAAACAAGTATATAAGAGAGGGGATAGAGATAAGGGAGAGGTAGATTAGTACTAGCTTTATAAGAGGTATCTTAAGCTAAAGTTGTTCTCTTAGTATAAGGAACTATATAAACTAGAGAGAGAGAAGATAATACGTTTAGTTATAGATAATACTAGCTCTTACAGTTACAAGGTAACTAAAGAAGTATTATACTACTATTCTATTTAGTACCTTCTTTACTCTATACAGTTACTAGATATAAACCTAATAGAGTAGATTTAGAAGTATATAAGGTAATAACTATATAAGAGAAAGAAACAACTAAAGAACAAGGTAGATTTAAAGTATATGTAGGTATAGAAGTAGAAGAAGGTACTCTAGAAAGTAATAGATAATATAATTAGTAACCTAAGAAAGACTCTCTAGAAAGTTATAGACTATAAAAGAGATAATAATTTCTAGAGATAGAGCTTTAATTTCTACTACTTTTCATATAAAAACACCTAAAATTATATTATATATAAGTGATAGTAGTAAAAAAAGAGAGGTGGGGTAGAAGCGAAAAACGAGCTAAAAATTAGCTAAGAGCGTTTATTAAATACTAGCCTAAGTATATAATATAATAAAGTAAAGTTTTTAATTTTATTAATTTTTATTAAGAATTATAGATTTTTACTAGAGTTATATAGATATTTTTTATATATATTTTTAGTAATTAACTTACTAATAAACTATATTATACTAAATATAACTACTATTTTAAATATTTCTAGAGTAGTATTTATATTAAAAGTTAAAGAAATTATATATTAGTTTATAACTATATAGCTTATTATTCTAAATTTTTAGAATAACTAGAGTTAATTATTTAAAATATAAAGATTAATTTTCTTTAACTATTCTAGTTTCTTTTAAAAATACTCTACTTTATATATAAATTTATTTACTTCTATCTATTTACTATAATTTTAACTATTACTTTAAAAGTTAAAGAAATAGAGTAGTTTATAATTTCTATAATATAGTTTATTACTAAGTCGATTATATTACTAAGTTAATTACTTTTTCTTAGTATAGAACTTTATATCTAAATAAATTAACTATAATATATTTAATTAATTATCGCTCTTAGAATCTAATAGAATAGATATATCTATAACTTCTTAATAAGTTCGCGCGTTATAACTAGCTTTTCTATAAGTTCTATAGTATTATCTAGAAGGTTACCTCTTCTTATAACTAACTCTCTTCTTATATATATCGCGTTATACTTACTTATCTATATTCTACTAAGCTAAAACATTCTAAATATTCTCTACTATAAGTGTCTCTTCTTAATAGATATAAGTCTTTTTAGCTCTATAGCGTTTACTTAGAGCTTTATTTACTATATAAAGAGTATATACCTCTATAGATAAAAGAGTTATCTTATATACTATTCGCTCTATACTCTTTACTAATATAGTAACTATTCT